>NIJG01001349.1:0-16427 GCA_002201625.1 Euglossa dilemma | reverse complement strand
GTCCATCTGCCGTCCAGGACGAGGACAAGGTACTTCACTTTTCCTCCGATTTTTCCTCTTGCGTGTGGTATTGCCCGCTTCTTTCTCCCGTTGTGGAACCAAATGGCCTGGGTCTTCTCCGGCGAGACGCGGAATCCCTGGCGTTCTATGGCCCCAACTACTGCGACCACCCATTCTTCGACTCGCACGGCCATCTCCTTGTTGTTCATCCCGCTCGCCGCCCCCAGGGTATCGTCCGCGTGACACGGGACGCTCACTCCGGCCGGGAGTGCGGCGTGTAGCACCTCGTCGAACGCTTAGTCCCACAGGATCGGGGCCTGCACCGACCCCGGCAGGACCCCGCAGTACACCCCCCGGCTGACACTGCCGAACCTCCCGGGAAATTCCAAATAGCTGCAGACAGGTAGTCACGAATCATCGCTACCAGGTAGTCCGGCCGAAGAAGTGCAGACCTGGTTGCTGTCCAGGGCATCCCGTTGAATGCATTGGCGATGACGAGCCCGAACGCTAGCATGACCCCAACCCGTCGAACGACCCGTTCCGAGAGGGACTTGACGGTCAGGAGCATTTCGATGGTCGATCGTCCCGATCCGAACCTACCGTTGAGAGGACGGTAGTCAGTCTAGTCAGTCTACCCTCTCCAACAATATTCTGCCCTCGTCCACCAAGTAGATCAGCCTGTACGCCGACAGAGATTGCCGGGACCTTGCTAGGTTTCTGCAGCAATACCACCATGGCCCTCCTCCATCACTTCGGGAATATTTCACACTTGAGGCACTCGTCGAAGAGAACCTTTCACCGTAGGCCTTACCTTCAGAGTACCTAACCCGATGCACCGAGAGTGTTGCTTATTGTTCACGGATACAAACTAGTAGACATATCCGATATTCACGAGAAAAAAAAATCGGTAGTCAAACCGTTCGGGAACGCATCCACATTCTGTGAGAGACGACCGGCTAGGTCAATAGCTCCACCTATATGGTGATTCGATGACTCACACCTGGTATACCGGGAGTAAGTCCACTGAACTATTTTGACATCAGACACATTAATTCGCGGTTTTAATATTAAAGTAGAGCGACAAACCGTTTGAGAGCGTTACAAATTGGGATATAGTCAAACGTTTTACCGAAGGATTTAGCTTCCGCCAACCTCGCGGGCTTCATGGGGAGAATAAGCTCCTGTCCACGAGAAGGAAGTTGGTATTCATTTCAGTGATGGGCACCATCACTTCATATATGAATTAGAAGTTTGGGGGTCAAACCGCTTGTGAACACTGCCACTTTCTTTGTGAGTGGAACGGCTATGTCAATATCTTAACGTATGCTGGGATGTCGAGAGTCAAACCAGGCATGCTAGGAGTACATCCGCCGTACAGCATTGGCAACAGACACTTAAATTCTCGGTATGAGCATTAAAGTAGGCAGTCAAATTGCCGGAGAACATTACGAATTGATATAAAGACATACATTTTACATATTGCGATACATTCCGAGAACGTATCCCCCTGTATCGAGAGTGTAACTCCGTGCTCAGAGAACCAAGTTATACATATTAAAGTTATAGATATTAAAGTTCAGGGTCAAATGGATGGACTAGTTTACCTATATGTATCGAGTCTAACTTTTCATCGAAGGTGGTACCGTCCTAGAAGCTAACCCGCTGTATCGGGAGCATATCGTCGTGTTCAGTGAAGCAATTTAGTATCCATTTTAGTGACGGACACCTTAATTTCATGAATGAAATGCAAGATCGAATGTGAAATTGTTCGTGAACAATGGCACCTTTTCTTGGTGTCGCACAACGGAGTCAATAGCATCACGTACAACTGTGATTCGAAGAGTCAAACCAGATCTTTCTGGAGTAAATCTGCTGAGCGGTATTGCCAAAAGACACCATAGGTCGCGGTTCGAATATTAATGTAGAACCTCAAAACTTTGTAGAACATTTCCTATTAGTATACAGTGAAACTTACTACAGAATGTCTAAGCTTCCGAAGACCTGTTCCGCTGTCTCGGGAGTATATCATTGTGTTCAGAGAAACACATTTGTATGGACATTAGTGAAGGCCACATTAATTTCATGGGCCTATTACAATATCGTGTATCATACCGTTCAAGAACGTAAGCACATTCTTTGAGAGACGCACAGTTAATTCAATCGCTGCACCCATTCCTTGATTTGGAGCGTCAAACCAGGTATTCCGGGAATACATTCGCTTAACGGTATTGGCATTAGACAGATTAATTCGCGGTATGAATATTAAATTATAGTGACAAACCGTTTGGGAGCGTTTCCAGTTGTTATTAAGTCAAATGTTTAACCGAAGACCTTACCCTCCGATGAAATAACCCGCTGTATCGTGACTGTAACATCGGGTTCAGAAGGAAGCATTGCTAAACATTTAACAGACGGGCTCCTTAATTTCATTTATGAATTTGAAGATCGCATCACAATCCTGTCGACACCGTTGTCACCTTCTATAAGAGTCGAATGCCTATGTCAATAGCTTCACCTATCCTGCGATTCCCAGAGGCAGCCCNTCACCTTCTATAAGAGTCGAACGTCTATGTCAATAGCTTCACCTATCCTGCGGTTCCCAGAGGCAGCCCCGTAAAACCCATAGTAAGTTCGCTGAAGAGTATTGGCAATGGACAACTTAATTCACGGTTTGAATAGTAAGGTGGAGCGTTATACCGTTTGAGAGCATTGCTAATTGGCATAAAGTCAAACGTTTTACGCAAGGCCTTAACTTCCTCCAAATTCTGCAGCGTCATCCAGAGTATAAGGTCGTGTTCACAGAAGGAAATTAGTTTTCATTTGCGTTCCGTACACCTTAACTTCATGCTTAAATTAGAAAATTGATGTCCCATAGCCGCTCGAGAACTTAGGAACTTCTTTGAGACTCGAACGGCTGAGTCAATATCGTCACCCATCCTGTGTTTCCGACAGTCAAACCAGGTATTTCGCTAGTAAATCCTCTGAACAGTACGGGCAATAGACACCTGAATTCACAGTAAGAATATTGAAGTATAGAGTCAAACCGTGGGAAAAAAAAATTCATATAAAGTCATTCTTTTTACAGAAACCTATAACTTCCGAGAACCTAACGCGTTGAAGCGGGTGCCTTGCTTAATATTCATGGAAACAAATTAGTAGGAATTTTAGAGGACGGCCCGCACATTTTTGTGTACAAATATCAACATCGATAGTCAAAGCTTTCGAGATCATTACCACCTTCCTTGAGCGTCGCAAAGCTAAGTCAGTAGCTTCACATATCTCGTGATACCGAAAGACAAACCAAATATTCCGGCAGTAAATGTACTGTTCAGTATTGGTAATAGGCATTTTAATTCACGATTTGCATATTGATATAGAGCGTCGAACCGTTTCAGAACGTTACCAATTGCTATAAATTCAAATCTTTTACCAAAGACCTTATGCTTCGGAAAAGTAACTCGCTGTATCGAAAGCATAACTTCGTTTCCAGAGAAGCGAATTCGTTGACACTTTAATGACGGGATCCATAATTTTACGTATGAAATGGAATATCTGTGGACAAACCGTTGTGGAACGTGACCACCTTCTTTGGGATTCGAACGGCTAGGTCATTGGCCTCACCTGTCCCATGACTTCGGCTACCAAAACCGGTATTCCAGTAGAAAATCCGCAGAGCACAATTGACAATAGTTACCTTAACACACGTTATGGATATTGAAGCAGAGAATCAATCAGTCGAGAACATTACTAATTGGTATGAGGTAATTCCTTCTGCCGAATACGTGACCTTCCTAGATCAAAACCCGCTGCAGCGAGTGTCTTGCTTGGTGCTCACGGAAACAAACTAGTTGACATTTTAGCAGACGGACACATTTCTCATGTCTAAGAAGGACGATCGAGGGTCAATACTTCCGAAAACGGGACTACAATATTCGAGACTCGAACTGTAATCAATACCTATACATATCCTGTGTTTTCCAAGGTCAAACCTGGTATTTCGGGAGTCGATCCACAGAACAGTATTGGCAGCGGACACCATAATTCACGGTTTGAATATTAACGTAGAGCGTCAATCCGTTTGAGATCGTTTCCAATTGGTATAAGGTTAATCGTTTTAATGAAGGCCATACCTTCCGAAAAACAAACCCGCTGTATCGAGGGTATAACTTCGTATCCAGAGAAAGGAGTTAGTATACGTTTCAGAGGCGGGCACCTTATCTTCATACATGAATTAGCAGATCGAGGTTCAAACGGTTCGAGAACGTTGCCACCTTCTGTGAGAGACGAAGGCTAAGTCAATAGCTTCACCCACTCTGTGTTTCGGAGAGTCAAATCAGGTATTCCGCGAGTATATCTGCTGTTCAGTATGGTCATTGGGCTCCCTATTTAACGGTTTAAATATGAAAGTGCACAGACAAACCCTTGTAGCACATTACCTATTGGTATAGGGTGGAACCTTTCGCAGAAGGCCTTACCTTCGAGAAGCTAACCCGCTTTTTCGAGAGCATAACCTCGTGTTCCGAGAAGCAAATTAGTATGCATTTTAGAGACGTGCATTTTCATACCATGTGTGAATTCGAAGACCCTGGGTCAAACCGTTCGAGAACGTGACAGCCTTCCTTCTGATACGAACAGCTAACACAATAGCCTCTTGGTAAGTCGAACGGCCAAGTCAACTGCATCACCTATCCTCTGAATCGGAGAGTCATACCAGGCATTCGGGGATTAAATCCGCTGAACAGTTACGGCAATGGACACCTTAATCCACGGTTTGAATATTAAGATAGATCGTGAAACCGTTGCATAACGTTACCTATTCAGATACGGTCAAACCTGTTACCGAAGGCCGTTCCTTCCGTGAAGGCCAATCCGCCGTCGGAAGTGTCTTGCTTAGTGTTCACGAAATCAAATGAGTAGGAATTTCAGCAGAAGGACACCTCAGTTTCACGTATCAGTAGCAGAATCGATAGTCAAACTGTGCAAGAACGATAGCACCTTTTCTGAGGGTCGTGCTGCTAAGTCAATAGCTTCACCTACCCTGTTATTCCGAGAGTCTAACCATGTATTCCGAGAGTATATACGCTGAAAAGTTTTGCCACTAGACAGTCTATTTTACGGTATAAATTTTTGAGTATAGAGACCGCCACTCGAGAACGTCAGTATCTTCATTGCGAGTCGCACAGCTAAGTCAATAGCGTCACCTATCATGTAATTCCTAGAGTCAGACCAGGTGTTCTGGTAGTAAATCCGTTGAACAGTAATGGCATTAGACACCTTAATTCACGGACTAAATATTAAAGTACGCCGTCAATCCATTTGAGAACATTACCTACCGCTATATAGTCAAAATTTATCCGAAGGCCTCACCGTCCGGGAAGCTAACCCGCTGTATCGGGATTATAACTTCGTACTCAGAGAAACAAATTATAGTACACATTATGGAGGGGCTCCGTAATCTCATGTACGATTACGAAGATCGAGAGTCAAGCCGTTCGAGAACGTCACCATCTTCTTTGAGAGTCGAACGGCTAAAGCAATATATTCACCTGTCCTGTGATACCGAGAGACCAACCACTTATTCCGCGACTATACGCGCAGAAATCTATTGGAATTGCAGACGCTATATGACATTATAGTTATTTTAGATCAGAGTGTAAAGCGTTAGCAATTGCCATACAGACAACCATTTCAGCGAAGGCCTTACATACCGAGAACATATCCCACTGTATCGAGAGTATAACTTCGTGTACAAGGAAGCTAACCAGTGTATATTTTCGTGGCGGCACCTCAATTTCACGTATGAATTAGACGATCGAGGGTCAAGCCGTTGGAGTACGATACGAACTTTCATCAGAGTCGCAAGGCTGTGGCAATAGCGTCACCGTTCCTGCGATACTGAGTGTCGAATAGGTATTGCGATAGTAAGCAGACTTATCAGCATTGACAATAGACACAATAATTCATGGAATGTACATTATAGTGGTGCGTCAATCCGTTTGTGAATGCTATCAATTGATATAATGTCAAACGCATTACTTAAGACATTACAAACTGAAAGCCCATCGCGCTTCACTGAGAGAATAGCTTCGGGTTTAGAGAAACATATTAGTTTACACTTTATGACAAACACCATAATTTCATGTATGAATTAGAACGTCGAATGTCAAACCGTTCGAAAACGTATCCCCCATCTTTGAGAGTATCACATCTAAATCAATAGCTTTAACTATTCCGTGATTCCGAGTGTCAAATCAGGAAATCCTGGAGTAAATCCGCTGTAGGGTATTTGCAATTGGCCCCATAATTCGAAGTATGAATTTTAATGCAGGGCATCAAACCGTCGGGGAACACAACCAATTCGTATAAAGTTATTCCTATTACCAAGTACCTTACCCACCGAGGACCAAACCTGCTGTAGCGAGTCTCCTGCTGTATGTTCATAGAAAAAAATTGGTATATATATTAGCGGACGGAAACCACATGATTGAATATAAATATCAGCATCGAGAGCAAAAGCGTTCGATAACGTTATCGCCTTCTTCGAGAGTCGCACGACTAAGCCAGTAGCTTCACCTATCCTGTGATTCTGAGAGTTAAACCAGGTATATCAGGAATAAATCCGCTGAATCGCATTGGCAATAGACACAGGTATTCATATTATCAATATTAAAGTAGCGCGTCATCCGATTGAGAACGTTACCAATTTGTATATCGTCATACTGATTACCGAAGACCTTATACTCCGAGAACCTCTCGCCGTATCGAGAGTACAACTTCCCGTTCAGAGATACAAATAACTATACATTCCAGTGTGGCGATCCTTAATTTCATGTATGAATTAGAAGATCGAGGTTCAAACTGCTCGAGAACGTTGCCACCTTGTGAGAGAGACGAACAGTTACGACAATAGCTTCACATATCGTGTGATTCGGAGTGTCAAACCACGTACATCACAAGTATATGCGTTGAACAGTATTGGCAGTGGACACATTAATCCACTGTTTGAATGTCAAGGTAGAGCGTCAAGCCGTATAAGATCGTTACCAGCTACAGTAAAGTCATACGTTTTACCG
The DNA here is from genome assembly GCA_002201625.1 of Euglossa dilemma. Classification (NCBI taxonomy): domain Eukaryota; kingdom Metazoa; phylum Arthropoda; class Insecta; order Hymenoptera; family Apidae; genus Euglossa; species Euglossa dilemma. The sequence goes on along the minus strand of NIJG01001349.1, from coordinate 9,354 downwards.
AAAGTCTTACCGCCCGGGAATCTAAATGGCCGTATCCAGAGAATATCTTTCTGTTTACGGTACAACATTAGTATACATTATATTGACGGTTCAGTGAATTCATGTACGATTTGGCATATCGATGGTCAAACCGTTCGGGAATATTACCACCGTCTTTGGGATTCGAACTGCTATTGCAACATCTTCATCTATCCTGTGATTCCGTGAGCCAAATCAGTTATTACTGGACAAAATTCGCAGAACTGCATTGGCAATAGATACCATAATTGACGGTACGAATATTAAAGTGAACCGTCAGACCGTTTGCGAACGTTACCAATTCTTACAAAGTCAAACGTTTTACCGATAACCTTACCTTCCGCAAAACTATCCCGCTGTATCGACATTACAAGTGCGTGTTCAGATGTGCGAAATAGTATACATTTTAGTGACGAGCTCATTAATTTCATGCATGAATTAGATGATCGAGGGCGAAACGGTTCGAGAACGTTGGCACCTCCTGTGAGAGACGAACGGCTACGTCAATACGAAGTAAATCTGCTGTGCATTATTGGCATTGGACATCTTAATTCACGGCATGAATATTAAGGTACAGTGTCATGCCGCGGAGAACATTTCGAATTGCTATAAAGTATTCCTTTATCGAATACCTTACTTTCCTGGATCGTAACCCGCTCCAGAGAGTGTCTTGCTTAGTGCTCACGGAAACAAACTGGTAGACATTTTAGAAGACGGGCACTTAAATTTCATGTATCACTAGGAAAAACGAGGATCGAACCGTTCAAGAACGTTACTACCGACATAGTGGGTCGAACGGCTAAGTCAATAGCCTCGCCTAACCTGTGATTTCGAGGGCCGAGCCAGATTAGCCGGTAGTAAATCCGTTGAATAGTATTGCCAATAGACACCTTAATTCACGGTTTGTATATTAGCGTTAAGCGTCAAACCGTTGCAGATGACACCTATTCGTATAGAGTCAAACTTTTTACCCATGGCCATACCCTCCGAAAAATTAACCCTATACATTGAGAGTATAACGCCGTACCCAGAGGTACCAACTTGCATGCATTTCAGTGACGAGCACCTTAATATCATGCATGAATTAAATGATCGGGGGTCAACCCGTTCGAGAAAGCTTCCACCTTCTTTGAGATTCGGACAGCTAAGTCAATAGCATCACCTATGATTCCAGTGATTCCTGTGATTCCGAGAGTCAAACCAGGTGTTCTCAGAGTAAATCTGATGAACACTATTGGCAATACACACTTTAATTCACGGAATCAATATGTGTGCACAGAGTCTAGCCAATGTAGAACTATACATATTGGCACAGATTGAAATATTTACCGAAACTCTTACCTTCCGTGAACCATACTCGTTGTATTGAGAGTACATCTTTGTGTTCTGTAAAAGACATTAGCATACGTTTCAGTGATGGGTAACTTAAGTTCATGTATGAAATGGAATATCGAGTGTCAAACCGTTAGAGAACGTTTCCACCTCCTGTGAATGACGAACGGCTAAGTCAATATTTTCACGTATGCTGCGATTCCGGTCGTGAAACCAAGTATTCCAGATATTAAGCCGCTGAACAGAATGGACAATGGAGACTTCAATTCTCGTCTTGAATATTAAAAGCAGGCCGTCAAGCCGTTGCAGAGCATTACCTATAGGTGTAGAGTCAATCCTCATACGGAATGCCCTACCCTTTGAAAAACTAACTCACAGTATCGGGAGTATAGCACCAGAGGCAGGAACCAGTATACATTTTAGTGATGACCACCACACTTTCATGCATGAAATACAGGATCGAGTGTCAAACCGTTGGAGAATATTACCACCGTGTTTGAGTGTCGAACGGCTAATTCAATAGCATCACATATCCTGCGACTCCGAGAACGAAACCCGGTACTCAAGAATATACCGCGAATTTATGTGTCTAGAGCCAGTATCGTTCTGCGGAATAGCTGTAATATGCCGTAAATTATGGTGCCTCTTGCCAATACTATTTAGCGGGTTTATACCCGGAATACCTGGTTTGAGTCTCGGAATCACAGGATAGGTGAAGCTGTTTTCTTAGATATACGAATCTCAAAGAAGGTGGTAAAGTTCTGGATCGCTTTGCCACTCGATCTTTTCATTCATATATAAAAATAAGGTGTGCTTCTGCTATAATGTCTACTAATTTGTTTCCGTGGGCTCTAAGCATGACAATTGTTACAACGTTTTGAGTTCTCGAAATGTAAGGTATTGGTTAAAAAGGATGACTTTTTACCAATTGTTATTGTTCTCCGACGGTTTGACTCTCAATATTAATATTCATGCCGAGAATTATGGTGTCCATTGCCAATACGGATCAGCTGATTCACTCCAGGGATACATGGTTTAGCTCTAGGTATCACAGGATGGCTGAAGCTGTTGAATTCGCCGTTCCATTCTCAGAGAAGGTGAGATCGTTTTCGAACTGTTTGACTCTCGCTTATTCCATTCGTAGATGAGTATAAGGTTTCCGTCACTAGAATGTTTACTAACTTGTTTCCTTGTTCACGAAACTATACTCTCGATACAGAGCGTTAGGTTCTGGAAGGCTAATGTCTTCGGCAAAAGGTTTGACTCTATACGAATGCGTCACGATATACAACGGTTTGACGTTTTACTCTAATCACAGCATCCGCGAATTAAGATACCCATTACCATTACTGTAGAGCGTATTTGCTCCTGGAATACCTCGTTTGACCTTTGGAATCACAGGATATACGCCGCTATTGACTTACAGGTTCATATCTCAAAGGAGGTGGCAACTTTCTCGAAAGGCTTGGCCCTAGATCTCCTTATTCATAATGAATTTAAGGTCTCCGTCACTAAAATATTTACTAATTTGATCCTGTGAACTCGAAGTTCTCTCTCGATGCGGCGGGTTTGCTTCTCCGGATGTAAAGCTATCGGTAAAGTGTTTGACTTTGTACCAATTGCTAATGATCACAGAATTATTGACGCTCTACCTTATCATTCAATCCGGGAATTATGTTTTCTGATGCCAATCCTGTTCAGCGGATTTACTCCCGGAATACCCGGTTTGGCCCTGGATAGGTGAAGTTATTGACTTATCCGTTCGACTCCCACAGAAGGTGGCATTGTTCGCGAGCGGATTGACCAGCTATCGTCTAATTCATACACGAAGTTATGATTCCCGTCACTGAAATGAATTCTAATTTCGTTCTCTGTACACGGAGTTATACACTCGAAACTGCTGGTTAGATTCTCCGAAGCGTGTTTGACTCTATGCAGATAGCTGACGTTCCACAACGGGATGACTGTCTGCTATAATGTTCGTACCATGAATTGAGGTGATTATGGTCAATACTTTTCAGCCAACTTACTCCTGGAATGCCAGGGTTGACTATCGGAATCACAAGCATATATGGTGCTAGTGACTCAGCCGTTCGACTATCGAAGAAGCTGGTACCGTTCTCGATCGGTTTCACATTAGATCTTCCAATTGATACATGAAATTAACCTATCCGACTACTATAATATCTACTAATACGTTCCTGTGAACCCGATGCAAGACAATTGCTACGGCGTATTGCTTTCTCCGTATGTAAGGTATAGGTTACAGAGAATGATTTTATACCAATTGGTAATGTTCTAGGACGGTTTGACTCTCAACCATAATATTCGTGCAGTGAATTACGATGTCTATTGCCAATAATGTGCAGCGCATTTAGTCCTGGAATACCCGGTTGACTCGCGGAATCTTAGCTGCGGGTGAAGCTATTGACTCAGCCGTTCGATTCCTGAGAAGGTGGTCACGTTCTCGAGCGGTTAGTGTCCGGATTATTTTATCCATACATGAAAATATGATGACCGCCTGCTAAAATATCCACCAATCTGTTTCGGTGTGCACTAATCGTGTCTGACGCTTCAGCGGGTTAGTTTCATGGAAGGCAAGGTACATCGGAAAAAATTTGATGTTATAAAATTTGGCAATGTTCTCCAACGGTTTGACTCTCTGCATGAATATTCATAACGTGAATTTAGGTGTCTATTGCCAATACTGTCCAGCGGATATACTCAAGGAATTCCTGGCTTGACTCTCGGAATCGAAAGTGTAGGTCAAGCTATTCTGAAAGATGTGCGATTTCACAATGTTGGTAGTAACGCTCTGGAACGGTTTCCCTCTCGATCTTCTCAGGCATACATGATATTAATGTGCCCGTCACTGCAATGGATACCAATTTGTATCTCTGAAGTCGAAGCCACATTCACGATACAGCGGGCTAGGTTCTCTGCGGGTAAGGTATGCGATAAAGTGTATGACGTTGTACCTATTGGTAACGTTCTCAATCGGTTTCTCTCGACTTGAACATCCATACCGTGAATTAGTGTCCATTGACAATACTGATCAGCGGATTGACACACGGAATACATGATTTGACTACCGGAATCACAATATAGGTGAAGCTTTTAACATAGCCGTTGGATTACCCAAACAGTGTGAGGAACGATCTCGAACGGTTAGACTCTCTATTTTCTAATTTATATACGAAAATAAGGTGTGCCTCTGATACAACGTCTACTAATTGGTTTCCGTGAGCAATAAACATGACACTCGCTTCGGCGGGTTAGGTTCTAGAAGGGTAAAATATTCGGTAAGAAAAATGACTCTATATCAATTGGTTATGTTCTCCCTCGGATTCACCTTTTACATAAATATTCATACCGTGAATAAGGTGTCTCGTGCCAATACTGTGCGGTATATTTACGCCTGGAATACCAGGTTTAACTCTCGGAATCACAAGAAAAGGTAAAGCTACGGACTTTGCCGTTTGGGTCTCAAAGTATGTGGTAACGTTCTCGTACGGTTTGACGCGATATCTTCTAATTCATACATGATATTAAGGTGCCCGTCACTATAATGAATACTAATTTGTGTTTCTGATCACGAAGTTATACTCTCGATACCGCGATTTAGCTTCTCGGAGGGTGAGGTCTTCGGTAAAACTTTTTATAACATACCAATAGGTATCGTTCTCAAACGGTTTCACACTCTACTTTAATATTCAAATCGCGAATTATGGTGCCCATTGCTAATAGAAAACAACGGATTTACTCCTGATATACCTCGTGCAACTGTCGGAATCTCAAGTGCAGGTGAAGCTATTGACATAGGTGTGCAATTCTCAAAGAAAGTGGAAACGTCCTGGAACGGTTTGCCGCTCGTCATTCTCATCCATACATCAAATTAAGGTGCCAGTCACTACAATGTATACATATTTGTTTCCTATTACATTATGCAACACACTCGCGGCAGCGGGTTAGCTTCTCGAAAGGTAATGCCTTCGTTTAAGAGTTTGAGTATATCACTGTACCTAACGGTCTTTCACAGCTTGTCCTTCTACTTTATTATTGCCAAACGTTTTACCGTGGACCTTACCCGCCGAAAAACTAACCCGCTGTATCGAGAGTAAAACTACCTGTTAAGAGGAAGAAATTAGTCATCATTTCAGTGACGGGCACCTTTGCTTCATGTATGAATTAGAAGATCGGGCGTCAAACTGTTCGAGAACATTACCACCTTCATTGAGAGTAGAACAGCTGAGTCAATACCTTCACCTATCCTGTGATTCCGTGAGCCAAACCAGGTATTCCGGACGTAAATAGAATGAACAGTATTGGCAATCGACTCCTTAGTTCACGGCTTGGTTATAAACGTATAGCGTCAAACCGTTGCAGAACGTTACCTATACGCATAAAATCTTTCTTATTACCGAATACCTTACCTATCGAGAACGTATCGCGCTAGAGCATGTATATTGTATAATGTTCACGGAACGAAATTAACAGACAAGTAAGTAGACGGGCACCACATTTTCATGTATAAATATCAAAATGAACAGTATAACCGTTAGAAAACGATGCCACCATCGTTGGAAGTTGAACAGCTAAGATAATAGCTTCATCTATCATGTGATTCCAAGAGTCAAACCATGTACTCCGAGAGTAAGTACGCTGAACAGATTTGGCAATAGACACTTGAATTCGAGGTATGAATATTAATCTACAGATCCAAACCGTTGTAGAACGGCAGGTAATGCTATAGAGTCAAACTTTTCACTGAATGCCTAGCATTCGAGAGTATGACTTCCTGTTCAGAGAAGCAAAGCAGTATACGTTGTAGTGACGAGGGTATTAATTTCATGTGTATATTAGAAGATCGAGTATCAAATGTTTCGAAAACGTTGCAACCATCTGTGAGAGACGAGCGGCTAAGTCAATAGCTTCACGTATCGTGCGATTCCGAGAGTTAAACAGGTACTCCGAGAGTGAAACCGCTGAACTGTAATGTCAATAGATATATTAATTCATGGTATGGATATTAAAGTAGAGAGACAATCCGTTTGTTGACGTTACCAATCGGTATAACGTCATACACTTTATGGCGTACCTTACCCCCCCAGAACCTATCCGGCTGCATCGAGAGTATAATTTTGACTTCAGAGATACAAAATTAGTATACATTGTAGTGACGGCACCTTAATTTTATGTATGCCTGAGTATATCGAGAGGACGTTACCACCTTAATTGTGAAATCGCACATCTAACACAATAGCTTCAACTTTACTTGTGATTTCGAGACTCAAACCTGGTATTCCAGACGTAAATCCGCTATACGGTATTGGCAATACAAACCTAAATTCATATTATAAATATTCATGCAGGGCGTCAAACCGTTGGAGAACGTTACAAAATTGTATAAAGTCAATCTTTTTCCTGATATCTTGCCTTCCAAGAACGTAACTCGCTGATGCGACAGTCACGATTAGTGCAAACCGAAACAAATTAGTAGACATTTTAGCAGGCGGACACCTTATTTTTATGTATTAATAAAATAATCGGGAATCTAACCGTACGAGAAACGTTGCCATCTTCTTCGCTAGTCGCACAGCTACATCTATAGCACAATTTATCCTGTGATTCCGAAATTCAAATCAGGTATTCTGTTAGTAAATTCACTGAACACAATTGGCAAAATTCACTTTATGATTATTAAAGTGCATTGTCGATGTATTGTACAACGATACACATTGGTATGAAGTCATCCTCATGATCGATGGCTTTACCTTCCGAGAAGCAAGCCCGCAGCATCTAGAGCATTTCTTCGCGTTCAAAGAAATACATTCGTACACATTTTAGTGATGGGCGGCATAATTTCATGTATGGCCTAGTAGACAGAGAGTTACGCCTTTCGACAATGTTACCAGCTTCATTAATAGTCACATAGCAAAGGCAATATCTTCACCTATCCTGTGATTCTGAGAGACAAGTCAGTCATTACGGGAGAAAATCTGCAAAATTATATAGGCAATTGGCACGATAATTCACGGTGAGAGCATTATGGCAGAAAGACAAACTGGTGGAGATCATTACCAATTGGTATAGAGACACTCTACCGATGACCTTACCTTCCGAGAACATAACCAGCTGTATCGAGTGTATAACGTCGTGTTCACAGAAACACATTAGTTTACATTTGAGTGACGGCACCTTTAATTCATGTAAGACTTAGAATATCGACGGTCAAACCGTCCGAGAACGTAACCATCCTCTTTGAGAACGTAAGACAATAGCATCACCTATCCAGAGGTCGCGACAGTCATATCCCCTCTACACCATTGACAATGGACACCATAATTCACGGTTAGAATGTTAAAGCGGAACGTCAAACCGTCGCAGAGCGGTACATATTGGTATAGAGTCTAACACTGTACCGATAGCCTTACCTTCGGAGAAGCTAACCCACAGGTGTGGAACTATAACTTCGTGTTCAGGGAACGAAATTAGTATTCATTTCAGTGACGGCCAACTTATCCTCGTGTATGAATTACAAGATAGAGGATCAAAGCTTTCGAGAACGTTATCATGTTCTGTGAGATTCGAAAGGCCAAGTCAGTAGCTGCAGCTATCGTGTGCATGCGAGAGTCATCGCAGGCATTCTGGGAGTACATACGCTGAAGAATATTGGCAATAAATACCGTAATTCACGCTATAACTATTTAGGTATTCCGTCAAACCGCCGGAGAACGTTACTAATTGAAGCAAAGTAATACCTGTTACCCAATACCTTACCTTGCGAGCACCTATCCCGCTCTACTGAGTGCCTAGCTTAGTGTACACAGAAGCAAGTGAGTAGACATTTCAACAGACGGACACGTCAGCTTCACATATGGATAGCAAAATCGAGAGTCAAGCTGTTCGAGAACGTTAGCATCTCTTTTCAGAGTCGTACTCATAACTCAATAGCTTCACCAACCCTGATATTCCGAGAGTCACACCAGGAATTCCGAGAGTCTATCAGCAGTATGGTATTGGAAATAGATACCTGAACCTACGGTATAAATAGTAGTATGCAGATTCGAACCATCGTAGAACGTTACCTCCTGGTGTAGGGTCAAACATTTTCCCGGATTCCATACCCGTCGAGAACCAATCCCGCTGTAACAAGTGTCTTGCTTAGAGTTCAATGGTACAAATTAGTTAACACTTTAGCAGATGGACACATTAATTGCATTTATTAATAGGATGATGGAGGGCCAAATCGTCCGAGAATGGCACCACCTCTTTTGACAGTCGCATGCCCATGTCAATAGCCTCACTGATCATGCGGTTCCGTGAACCAAAGCTGGTAATCCGCGAGTACATTCGCTGAAGCGTGTTGGCAATAGGCACCTCAATTGACGGTATGAATATTGAACTCCAGAACCAAATCGTTGTAGAACGTTACTTATTGATATAGTGTCAAACCTTTCATTCGAGGCCATGCCTTCGAGAAGCTAACCCGCTGTATCTCAAGTGCACCTTCGTGATCAGAGATAAAAATTAGTATTCATTTCTGAGACGGGAGCCTTTATTTCATGCATGAAATAGTAGATCGAGGGTCATACCTTTCGAGAATGATACTACCTTCTGTGAGAGTCCATCGGCTAAGTCAACCGTTTAACCTACCTTTTGATTCGGAAAGTCAAACCAGATACTCCGGGAGTTATTGCGTCGAGCAGGATTGGCAATAGACACCTTAATTCACGGTATGAATGTTGAAGCAGGTCGTCAATCCGTAATAGAACATTAAATACTCGTGTAGGGACAAATTTCTTACAGATTGCCTTACGGCCGAAAAAATGGTCCGCCTTATCGAGAGTATAACACCGTGGTCAGAGGTTCGAACTAGTATACGTTTTAGTGACGATCACTTTAACTTCGCGCATGAATTACATGACGTTTACAAGGACGTTTCGAGAACGTTACCACCTTTTGGGAGAGACAAACGGCTACGTCAATCGCTTCATCTATTCT
>NIJG01001348.1:24464-37059 GCA_002201625.1 Euglossa dilemma | reverse complement strand
AAATGTATTCTAATGTGTTTCTCTAAACACGATTTCATACTCTCGATACAGCGGATTATGTTCTCGGAAGGTAAGGCCTTCGGTAAAAAGAGTGACTCCATACCAATTGCTAATGACCTCCCACAGCTTGCCTTTCTACTTAAATGTTGAAACCGATAATTATTGCGGTAGTTGCCTATATAATTCAGCGGATTTTCTCCCGCAGTGACTGGTTTGACTCTCGGAATCACAGGATAGGTGAAGCTATTGACCTAGCCGTTCATCTGTTGAAAGCGGTGGTAACGATCTCGAACGGCTGGACCATCGACATTCTAATTCATGCATGAATTTAGGGTACGGTGACAGAAATGTATTCTAATGAGTTTCTCTAAACACGATTTTATACTCTCCATACAGCGGGTTATGTTCTCGGAACGTATGGCCTTCTGTAAAAGGAGTGACACTATACAAATTAGTGTTAATCTCCGACAGCATGACTTTCTAGTTATATGTTAATGCCGTGATGAATGTTGTCAAATACCTATAAAATTCAGTGGATTTACTCCCGTATTGACTGGTTTTACTCTCGGAATAATAGGATAGGTGAAGCTATTCGCTTAGGTATGCGACTCTCAATGAAGAAGGTAATGTTTTCGAACGGCGCAACTCTCGATCTTCTATTTCATACCTCAAATTACGGTGCCAGTGACTAAAATCCATACTAATTTGTATCTGTGATCACAACGATATACACTCGATACATGGGGTTAGTTTCTCGGATGGTAAGGTCTTCGGTAATTCGCTTGACTTTATACCAACTGGTAACGTACTCTAGCGGTTTCATGCCCTACTATAGTATGCAATCCTCTAATTAAGATGTCCACAGCCAATACAGTTCAGAGGATATGCTGCTGATATAACTAGTTTGAATCTCGGAATCACATGATAGGTGAAGCTATTGTATTAAATTGTGCGTTTTCACATAGAAGGTGGTAACGTTCTGGACCTGTTTGACCCTCGATCTTCTCATGCTTACATGAAATGAATGTGCCCATGACTACGATGTATACTGATTTTGTACCATGACATCGTGTTCAGAGGAACAAATTAGTATACATTATAGTGACGCGCACCTTAATTTCTTGTATGATTTAGAAGATCGAGGGTCAAACAGTTCGAGATCGTTACCACCTTCGTTGAGAGTCGATCGGCTCGGACAGCCCCTTCATTTGTTCCGTGATTTCGATAGATAAACCAGGTATACCTGGAGACAATCCTCTGTACAGTATTGGCAGTAGTCAGTATAATTCTCGGAATGAATATTAAAGTAGGAGGACAATCCGTCGGAGAATATTACCAATATCCATGGTATCCTGTTTTTTACCGAATACATTACCTTCCTAGAACCTAACACGCTGTTGCGGGTGTCATGCTTGACACTCAGGGGAACAATTCAGTAGACACAATAGCAGAAGCACACCTTATTTTCATATATGAATGAGAATATCGGGAGTCTAAGTGTTCGAGAACGTTACCACATTCAGTGAGAGACGAACGGCTATGTCAATAACTTCACCTACCCTGTGATTCCGAAATTCGCACTAGATATTCCAGGAGTAAATGCACTGTATAGTATTAGCAATTGATACCTTAATTCGCGTAGTGAATACGAGAATAGAGCGTCAAAACCGTTTGAGGACGTTACCAGTTGATATAAAGTCCAACGTTTCACCGAATGCCTTACCGTCGGAGAAGCTAACCCGCTGTATCGAGAGAATAACATGATGTTCAGTGTGACGAACATACAAACATTTTAGTGACGCGCTCCTTAATTCTCAGGCATGAATCTGAAAATGGAGAGTCATACGTTTCGCGAACGTAACCAGCATCTTTGAAAGTGGCACACCTATGTCAATAACTCCAACTATCCTGCGATTCCAAGAGTCGGTCACAGGTATTCCAGGCGTTAATCCGCTGAACGGTATTGGCAATATACACATTAATACAAGGTTTGAATGATATAGCAGACTGACAAGCCGTTGTCGAACGTTGCCTATTGATATAGAATCGTACATGTTACCGATATCCCTACCTTCTGAGTAGTCTTTCAGCAGTACTGGGAGTATAACCTCGTGTCCAGAGCATCAAATTAGTGAACATTTTAGTGACGGTGACGATAATTTCATTATGAATTAGATGATCGAAGGTCAAATATTTCGAGAATGTTACCACTCTCTGAAAGATTCGAGCGGCTAAGTCAGTAGCATCACCAATATTGTGATTCCGCGGGTGAAACCAGGTATTCTGCGTGTAAATGCGCAGCACAAAATTGGCAATAGACACCATAACGTACAGTATAAATAGTAATATGGTGATTCGAACCATAATTGAACGTTACCTACTGGTATAGGGTCAATCTTTTTTCCGGATACCTTACCCTCTGAGAACCTAACCCACTGCAGCAAGTGTCTTGCTTAGTGTTCAATGAAACAAATTAGTAGGCACATTAGCAGACGGACACTTTAATAGCATGAATCGATTAGAAGATGGAGGATCAGATCTTCCGAGAACGTTACCACCTTCCTTGAGAGTCCAACGGCTAAGTCAATATCATCCCATATCCTTTGATGCCGAGAGTCTGGCCCGGAATTCCGGGAGTAAATCGCTTGAATAGCATTGGCAAGAGAGATATTAATTCGAGATATGAATATTAATGTAAAGAGTCAAACGGATAGCATAACCAATTGGTATGAGGTCACTCGTATTACCGAAATCATTACCATCCGAGAAGCTATCCCGCTGTATCGAGAACAAAACTTCGTCTTTAGAGGCACATATTAGTATATAATTTAGTGGCGGCACCTTAGACTTATGTATGAATTAGAAGATCGATGGTCGAACTGCTGACGAACGTTACCGCCTTCTGCGAGAGACGAACGGCTAAGTCAATAGATTCACCCATCCTGCGAATCCGATAGTCAAACCAGGCATTCCGGGATAAAATCCGCAAACAGTATTGCCAATATATACTTTAATTCGCGGAGTGAATATAGAAATAGAGCCTCAGCGTGTGAGAACGTTACAAATTTAGATAAATTCAAATGTTTTACAGAATACATTACCGTCGGAGAAGCTAACCCGCTGTATCGAGAGAATAACATGATGATCAGTGGGACGAATATACAAACATTTTAGTTACGCGCACTTCATTCTCATGCATGAATCTGAAGATGGAGTGTCATACGTTTCGCGAACGAAACCAGCATTTTTGAGAGTGGCACACCTACGTCAATACCTTCAACTATCCTGCGATGCCGAGAGTCAAACCAGATATTCCAGGCGGTAATCCGCTGAACAGTACTGGCAACAAACATCTGAATACGCGGTATGAACACTAAAGTAGAGCGGCAAGCCGTAGCAGAATATTACCAATTGGTATGACGACAAACTTCTTACCTGACACCTTACTTTCCGAGAACCATAGCCGCTGTATCGAGGGTATAACTTCCTGGTCGGAGAAAGAAATATGTACACATATTAATGACGGGAACCTTAGTGTCATGTATGATTTGGAAGATCGGAGGTCAATCCTTTCGACAACCACTTTCTTTGAGAGTCGACCGGCTTAGTCAGTATCTACAACCATCATGCGCTTCCGCCGGTCAGACCAGGTATTCCGGTAGTTAATCCGCAATGAAGTATTTCTAATGAACACGTCCATTCACTGTATGAATATTAAAGTAGAGAGTCAAACCTTTGTAGAACGATACCTATTGGTATAGTTTCAAACATTTTACCGAAGGCTCGACGGTCCGCGATCCTCACCCGCTGTATCGAGGGTATAACTTCGTGTTGCGAGGATCATATTAGTGTACAATTTAGTGACGGCACCTTAAATTCCGGCGCGAAGAGTCGCACACCAGACACAATACCTTCACCTATCCTGTGGTTACGAGATTCAAAACAGGTTAACCCGGAGCAAATCCGCCGATCAATATTGGAAATGGACACCTTAATTCGTCGAGCCAGTATGAAAATAGTATGTTACCCGGTTTAAGAACTTAACCAGTTGCTAAAAAGTCAAACGTTTTACCGAAAGTCTTACCATCCACGAAGCAATCCCGCCGTATCGAAAGTATAACTTCGAGTTTAGAGAAACACAGTACTATACACTTTACTGACGACGACCTTAATTTCATTATCAATATGAAGATCGAGCGACAAACCATTAGAGAATGTTACCACCTTGCTTGAGATTCGGAATACTAAGTCAATAGCATAACATATCCTGTGATTCAAAATGTCAAGCGAGATATTTCGGGTGTAAATGCGACGTACAGAATTGGCAATATATACCTTAATTCGTGGATTGAATATTAAAATGTAGTGTCATCCCATGTGGGAATGTTAGCAATTGTTATAAAGTCAAACGTTTTACCGAAGACCTTACCCTCCGAAGAACTTTCCCATGGTATCGAGAGTATAACTTCGTATTTAGAGAATCACATTAGTATTCATTATAATGATGGAATCTTAGGTTCATGTATGAATTAGAATGAAGAGGGTCATACGGTTTGGGAACGTTACCACCTTTACTGAAAGTCGCACAGCTATGTCAATAGCTTCACCTATCCTGCGGTTACGAGCGTCAAACCAGGTATACCGGGAGTGTATCCGTTGTACAATGTTGCCAACACGCACCTGAATTCTCGGCATTAGCATTGAAGTAGGCAGTCAAGTTGCGGAAACCATAGGTATTGGTATAGACTCAAACTCTTTGCCGAAGGTCTTACCTTCGGTGCAGCTAACCCTCCGTATTGAGAGTATAAGAACGCGCTCAGGGAAGCAAATTTTTATGCACATTAGTGACGAGAACCTTAATTTCCTGCCTGAAATAAAAGATCGAGTGTCAAACAGCTCGAGATCGTTGGCATCTTCTGTGAGAGACGAACGGTTAAGTCAATAGCTTAACTTATTTGATGATTCCCAGAGTCAAACATCGTATTCCAGTAGTGAATCCGCTGTAGAGTATTGGCAATAGGAACCCTGTACCACGGTGTATATGTTATGCTATAGAGAGAAACCGATGTCCAACGGTACCCATTGGTATAGAGACAGGCTTTTTGTAGAAGGCCATACCGTCAGTGATCCTAACCCGCTGTATCGAGAGTATAACTTCCTGTTCAGAGGTACAAAATCAGTATACATCGTTGTCATGGGCACGAGAAGATCGAGGGTCAAACTGGTCCAGAACGTTGCCACCTTCTATGTAAAAACGCACATTTAACACAATAGCTCCACCTATCCTGTGATTCCCTGAGTCAAACTAGCTATATCAGCAGCATATCCGCTGAACTGTATTGGCTGTGGACAGCTTAATTCGCCTATTGCGTTGTATAGTAGAGTATGAAACCGGTTAAGTACGTTACCAGTTGGTATATAGTCAAGCGAGTTACCGAAGACCTTACCATCCGAGGAAATAACCCGATGTATCGAGTGTATATCCTTGTGACCTCAAATTGCGATGGATTTTAGTGACTGGCACCTTAATTTGCGGTATGAATTAGAAGATCAAGAGTCACGCCGTTCAAAAACATTACCTACTTCATTGAGAGTCGCACATCTAAGCCAACAGCTTCTCCTATCCTGTGATTCCGAGAGTCATATCAGGTAATACGGGAATCTATCCGCTGCACAGTATTGGTAATTGACAGCCGAATTCGCGTATTTAATACTAAAGTAGGTCGGCAATCCATTTGACAACGTTACCTATTGCTGTAAAGTCAAAACTTTACCGAAGGCCTTACCTACTACGAAACAAAGACGCTGTATCAATAGTATAACTTCGTGTTCAGGGAAGTCAAGTTGTATCCATTTTAGTGACGGCACCTTAACTTCATGTATGAAATAGAAGGTCGAGTGACAATCGGATCGGGAACATGATCACCTTCGTTGAGAGTCGAACGGCTAAAGCAGTAGCTTCACCTATCCTGTGATTGCGCAGGTCAAAGCAGGTATTCCGGGAGGAAATGCCCTGTGCAGTATTGGCAATAGACACCACAATACACGGCTTGAATATTAATGTAGAGCGTCAATCCGTTTGTGAATGCTAGCAAATTGTATAAAGTCAAAAGTTTTACTGAATGCCGTACCGTCCGAGAAGCTAATCCGCTGTATCGAGAGTATAACTTCGTAGTCAGCGAAACGAAATAGTCTAAATTTTAGTGTCGGATGACCTAATTTCATCTACGAATTAGAAGATCGATCGTCAAACCGAGGGAGAACATTATCAATCGGGATAGAGTTAAACGCTTCACGGAAGACCTTACCATCAGAAAACCTAGCCCGCTGTATAGAGAGTATAGCAGCGCTTTCATAGGAACCAATTGACGTACATTTTAGTGACGGTCTCCTTAATTTCATGTTTATAACAGAATATCGTGTGTCAAACCGTTTGTTAAAGTTACCGCTTTCGTTGAAGGACGAACGGCTATGTTAATAGCTTTTCATGTCCTGTGATTACGAAATTTAAACCAGATATTCCGGGAGTAAATGCGCTGTACAGTATTGACAATGGACACCACGTCTCACAGTTGAATACCAAAGCAGGCTGTTTAGCCTTACCCTCCGAAAATCTGACCAGCTGTATCGCGAGTATAACACCGTGTTTAGGGGTACGAACTAGTATACATTTCAGTGACGAGCACCTTCATTTCATGCATCAATCAAAGGACCGCGGATCAAAGCATTCAAGAAAGTTACAACCTTCTATGAGAGACGAACTGCTAAATCAATAGCTTCACATATCCTGTGATATCGAGAAAAAGACCAGGTACTCCAAGTGTAAATCCTCTGAATATTACTGACAACAGGCACCCTAATTCACGGGTTGAATGTTTAGGATCAGTATCATAACGTTGTAATACGTTACTAATTGGTATAGTGTCAAACATTTTACAGAAGGCCTTACCTTCGGAGAAGCTATCTGCCTGTATCGTGAGTATAACTTCGTTATCAGTGAACGAAATTAGTAATCATTTCAGTGACGGGCACCTGAATTGCATGTTTTAATTAGAAGATCTATGGTCAAACCGTTCAAGAATGATACCGCCTTCCGTGCGAGGCGGACGGATAAGTCAAATGCATCACCTTTCCTGTGATTGCGAGATTCAAACCAGGTATAACGGGAATAAATTTACTGAAAAGTATTTTCAACAGACACCATAATTCACGGTATCAATAATAACGTAAAGAGTCAAACTGTTGTAGATCGCTACCTATTCGGATAGAATAAAACATTTTAACGACGGAATTACATTCCGAGAATCTCACCCACTGCGTCGAGAGTATAACATAGTGTTCCGAGAAACAAATTAGTATACATTTCAATGACCGGCACCTTATCTTCATGCATGAATTATAAGATCCAGTGACCAACCGTTCGCGAATGTTACCACCTATGACAGACGAAGGTCTGAGTCCATAGCTCCATAAATCCTGTGATTCCGAGAGGCAAACCAGGTAATCCGTGAGTAGATCCGCTGCTAATTATTCCCAATTGACGCCTTAATGCTTGAACATGAAAGTAGAGCGTCAAACCGCTTGTGAACGTTACTCATTGCTTTAAAGTCAAACGTTTCACCGAATACCTAACCGTCCGAGAAGTTAACCCGCCTTATCGAGAGTATAGCTACGTATTTAGGGAAATACATTAGTAAATATTTTAGTGACGGGCAAATTAATTTCACGTATGCATTTGAAGATCGGGTATCATACTTGTCGAGACCGTTATCCACTTCAACAAGTGTCGAACGGCTAAGTCAATTGGTTCAGCTATCCTATGATTCCGAAAGTCAAACCAGATATCCCAATTGAAAATTGGCTGAACAGTATTAGCAATAAACACCTTATGTTGCGGTATGAAAATTAAAGGACAGGCTTTAACCGATGGAGAACATTAGCAATTGCTATAAAGTCAGCATTTTTACCAGTTACCTTACCTTCCGTGAACCTATCACGCAGAACCGAGTGTGTTGCTTAATGTTCACGGGTATAAATTAGATGACATTTTAGTTTACGGAAGCCCTATGTACATGCATGTGTTGAAAAATCGACAGTCAAACCGTTCGAGAACGTTACCACTTTCTACGTCAGACGAACAGCAAGGTCAGAAGCTTCACCTATCCTGTGATTCCGAGAGTCATATCAGGTAATACGGCAGTAAATCCGCTCAACCGTTATGGCTATAGGCACCGTATATCACAACATGAATATTAAGGTAGAAATTCAAGTCATCTGTGAACATTACATATCTATACGGAGTCATTCCTTTTACAGATAAACTTACCATCGGAGAAACTGTCCGGTTGCAGGGAGTGTCTCGCTTCGTGTTCAGATAAACAAATTAGTAATCATTCTGTTGACGGGTACCATAATATGAAGTATCAACATGAGTATCAGGGTCAATCAGTTCGAGAACGGTTCCACCTTGTTTGCGAGTTGCACGGCTTAGTTAGTAGCTTTACTTATCCTGTGATTCTGAGTGGCAAACCGGGTATTCCAGGAGTAAATCTGCTTTTGAGTTTTGGCGATGCGCACCTTATTTCACAGTGTAAATATTAAGGTAGGGTGTCAAACAGTTGTAGAACGTTACCTATTGGCATGGTATTATTATTATTATATCACCTTAATATCATGCATCAATTAGAAGATCTTGTAACAAACCGTACGAGAACAACACCACCTTCACTGAGACTCGAACGGCATAGTCAACAGTTTCACATATCCTGTGCTTCCGAGAGTCGTAGCATGTATGCCTGGAGTAATTCCGTTGATCGTTATTGGCAATAGACACCACATTACATGGCTTGAATATTATAGCAGGCCGTCGAACTTTTGTAGAACGTTACCTATTGCTATAGAATCAAACACTTTACCGATAGTCCTACCTTATGAGAAGCTATCCCGCTGTATCGAGAGTATAACTTCGTGTGCAGACGATCGAATTATTACATATTATAGTGATGGGCACCTTGATTTCATATATAAATAAGAATTATATAAATATAAATCAAATCGAGAACGTTACAACCCTATATGTGGGTCGAAAGGTTCAGTCAATAGCGTCACCTATCCTGTGATTCCGAGGGCTAAGCCAGGTATTCCGAGTGAAGACGGAAAATGGCAAAGGACACCTTAATGCGCGGTATAAACAGGTAAGGAGAGAGCAGAGGCACGGATGAACAATAAAAATTCATATAATGTCATTCTTTTTACCGAATACGTATCCATCTGAGTTCCTAACCCGCTGTAGCGCAGGCCTTGTCTAATGTTCACGGAAACAAATTAGTAGACATCATAGCAGAATGCCACCTTATTTCCAAATATGAATTTGAAGATCGAGTGTCATACCGTTCGAGATCGTGACCACCTTCTTTGACAGTCGAACGGTTACGTCAATGGTTTCACCTATCCTGCGATTCTGAGAGAACAAACTGGTACACCGAGAGTAAGAGCGCTGAACAGATTTGGCAACAGACACCATAATTCACGGATTGAATATTACCGTTGTATCAAACAGTTGACGAACGTCAGCTATTGTTATAGAGTCAAACACTTCAGCGATAGCCCTTCCTTCGGAGAAGCTAACCCGCAGTTAGGAGAGCAGATCTCCGTGTCCGTAGAACGAAGTTAGTATACGTTTCAGTGATGGGAATCTTAACATCGTGTATGAATTAGACGATTGACGTCCAATCCGCTCAAGAACGATGCCATCTTCTATGACATTAGAACGTCTAAGTCAATAGCTTCACCCATCCTGCGATTCCGATGGTCAAACCAGGTATCACGGGAGTAAATCCGCTCATTGGTGTTGGCGATAGACACCTTCATTCACGGTTTCAACATAAAAATAGGGCGTCAAACCGTTTGAGAACGTTACCACACCCTTGGAGAGTCGTGCGGAGTAGTCAATATCTTCACCTATACAGTGATTCGTAGAATCAAACTAGGTCCTCCTGGTGCAAATATGCCGAACAGTATTGGCAATAGACACATTAATTCACTGTTTCAACATAAAAATTGAGCGTCAAACTGTTTGAGAATCATACCAATTCCTATAAAGTCAAACGCTTTTCCGATTGCCGTAACTTCCGCGAACCTCTTCCGCTTCATCGAAAGTATAACTAAGTGTTCAGAGGATCAAATCAGTAAACATGTTAATAGCGAGGACCATAATTTCATTACGACTATGCAGATCGAAAGTCAATCCGTTCAAGGTCGTTGCCACCTTCTGCGAGATACGGACGGCTAAGTCAACAGCATCACCTATCTAGTGACTCGGATTGACAAACCAGGTACAGATGGAGTAAATCCGCTGAACAGTATTATCAATATACGTCTTAATTCAAAGTTTGAATTGTAAAGTAGAGCGTCAAACAGTTTGAGAGCATTTCCAATTGGTATAAAGGCAAATGCTTTGCCAATGGCCTTATCTTCCGCGGATCACGACCTCTGTATCGAGAGTATAACTACGTGTTCAGAGAAACAAATTAGTAATCATTTCCGTGACGGGCACCTTAACTTCTTGTATGTATTAGAAGATCGGGGGCCAATTGTTTCGAGAACGTTGCCACCTTTTGTGAGAGCCGAACGGCTGTCAATATCTTCACCTATCAGGCGATACCGAGAATGAAACAGGTACTCCTGGAGAAAATGCGCTGAACAGTCTTCCGTAATGTTCATGATAACAAAATAGTAGTCTTATTAGATATGGGTACCTTAACTTCATGTACGAATTGGAAGATCGAGGTTCAAACCGCTTGTGAACGTTATCACTCTCTCTGGGAGTCGAACGGGTAAGTCTTTAGTCTCACGTATCCTGCGATTCCGAGAGCTAAACCAGGTATTCCGGGAGTAAGTGCGCTGTACTGTAAGGGCAGTAGACTCCCTAATTCACGGTACAAATATTAAATTACAGAGTCTAACCGCTGTAGAACTTTGCCTATTCCGACAGAGTTAACTACTTACGGAAGGTCTTACCCTTCGAGAAGCTAACCCGCACTATCGAGGGTATCACTTCGTGTTCAGCGAAGCAAAATAGTACACATTTTACAGACGGCACCGTAATTTCATGTAAAAATTAGAAGACCAAGTGTCATACCTTTATGGAACGTTATCACCTTCTTTGTGATTCGAAAGGCTGATTCAATAGCATCATCAATCCTGTGACTCCCAGTGTCAAACCAGGTATTCCGAGATAATATCCGCTGTACAGTATGGCCATTGATACCCTATTTCGCGGTATAAACATTAAAGTGTAGAGTCAAACCGTTGTAGAACGTTACGGACTGGTATAGAGCCAAACTATTTACCGACGGACTTACCCTCCGAGAAAGTAACCCGCTGCATCGATAGCATAACTTCGTGTATAGAGAAGAAAATTAGTTTACATTTTAGAGACGGATACATTTATCTCATGTAGGGATTAGAAGGTCGAAGGTGAAATCTTGCGGGAACGTTACCACCTTCTCTGATAGACGAACTGTTAAGTCAATAGCTTTACCAATCCAGTGATTCGGGGAGTCAAACCAGTTATTCCTGGAAATAAACCGCTGAACAGTATTGCCAATAGATACCATAATTTACGGTTTGAATAGCAAAATAGAGCACGAAACCGTTTGAGAGCATTGGCATTTGATATAAAGTCAAACACTTTACCGATGGCCTTACCTTCTGGGAAGCTAACCCGCCGCTTCGACAGTATAACTACGTGCTCACAGAAAGAAATTAGTAGTCATTTCATTGACGGGCACCATAACATCACGTATGAATTAGAAGGTCGATTGATGAAACGTTCGAGATCGTTACCACCAACTATTCGTGTAGAACGGTTAAGTCAGTTGGTTCACCTATCCTCTGATTCCGAGACTCAATCCAGGTATTACGCAATTGAATGCACTGTACAGTACTGGCAATATACACCTTATTTCACGGTTTGAATTGAAACGAGAGCGTCAATAATTTAGAGATCGATAACAATTGGTATAAAGTAAATCGTCTTGCTGATGGCCTCACCCACCGAAAGCCAAATCAGTTGTTTCTGGAGTATAACATCGTGTTCTGAGGAACAAATTAATTTACAATTTAGTGACGGGCACCATATCCTCGTGTATGAATTAGAAGGTCGATGGTCAAACCGTTCGAGAACGTTACCACGTTCTGTGAAAGTCGAAAAGCCAAGTCAGTAGCTTCAGCTACTCTGTGCTTGAAAGGGTCAAACCAGGTATTCCGAGAGTACATCCGCTGATGGGAATTGGCATTAGACACCTCAATTCACGGCATGAGTATTAAAGTAGAGCGACAAACCGATAGAGAGCATTACGAATTGTAAGTCAAACTTATTTCCGAAGGCCGTACCATTCGCGAACCTGACCGGCTTCATCGAGAGAATAAGTTCGTGCACGAAGATAGAAATTGGTGTTCATTTCAGTGACTGGGGCACATCAACTTCATGTACGAATTAGAAGATCGAGGGTCTAACCGATCGAGAATATTGCCCTTTCTGTGAAAGAAGAACGGCGAAGTCAATAGCATAAACCATCTTGTGATTCCTGGA
>NIJG01001348.1:0-15728 GCA_002201625.1 Euglossa dilemma | reverse complement strand
CAACTTAATTTCATCTATGAATTAGCATATCGATTGTCAAATAGTTCGAATACGATACCACACTTTTTGAGATTAGAAGGGCTAGGTCAATAGCTTCACCTATCCTGTGATTCCGAGAGTCAAACCAGGAGCAAATCCGCGGGACAGTGTTGCCAATAGTCTCCTCAGTTCACGGTTTCAATATTAAAGTCGAGCGACAAACCGGTTGAGAGCGTAACCAATTTGTATAAAGTCAGTCGTCTTACCGAAGGCCATACCTTCCGCGAACCTCATACGCTTCACCCAATGTATGATGGCGTGTTTCGAGAAAGAAGCTAGTGTTCATTTCAGTTACAGGCACCTTAATTTCATGAATGATTTTCAAAATCGCAGGTGAATCAGTGCGAGAACGTAACGACCACCTTTGAGTGTCGAGCGGCTAAGACTATAGCGTCTCCCAACCCGTGATTCCGAGAGTCAAACCTGGTAATCCGCTGAACAAATTTGTTTATAGACGGCACAATTCGCGGTATAAACATTAAAGTATTGAGTTAAACCGTCGGAGAACAATACCAATTTGTATAAAGTCATGTTCCATACTGATCACATAACCTTCCGCGAAGCTAACTCGCTGTATCTGTAGCATAACTTGGTGTTCAGGGAAGCTTAATAGTATGCATATTAGTGACGGCACCCTGAATATCATGTATGAATTAGAAGATCAAATGTCAAACCGTCCGAGAACGATACCAACTTCCTTTTGAGTAGGACGGCTAAACCAACAGCATCACTTCCCTTGTGATACCGGGAGTCCATCCAAACATTCAGGTAGTGAATCAGCAGTACATTATTGGCAATAGACACCTTAATTCACCGTACTAATATTAATGTTCTGGGACAGACCGTTGTAGAACTCTACCATCTACTCGTATAGGATCAAACGCATTATCGATGTCCTTACCCTTCGGAGTACCTAACTCCCTGTACCGAGTGTATAACTTCGTATGCAGGGAACGAAATTGGTATCCATTTCTGTGACAGGCACCATAACGGCTTTACACAAATTGGTTATGTTGACCGATGGTTTGAGGGCCTGCTTTCATATTCGAAACGTGTATTAAGGTGTCTATTGCCAATACACATCAGCGGATTTACGGCAGGAAGACCTGGATTGACTGACGGAATCGCAGGTTGGGTGAAGCTATTGACTCTGTCGTTCGACTGTAAAAGTAGGTGGTTACGTTCTCGTACTGTTTCATTCTCGATTTTGCTATTCATATATGAAAATAACGCGTCCGTCTGCTGTAATCTATACTAATTTGTATTGCCCATCATTAACGAAGGCACTCGCTACAGACGGTTAAGTTCTCTTAAGGTATGGTATTTGGTAAAAAGAATTACGTTATATGTATTTTTATTGTTCTTCCACGGTTTGCCTCTCTGCTTACTTATTTATACCATGAATTAAGGTGTACTTTGTCAATGCTGTTAAGCGCGATTACTCCCGGAATACCTGGCTCGGCCCTCGGAATCACATAATTGGTGGAACTATTGACTTAACCGTTCTTCTCTCACAGAATGTCGTAACATTGTCGAACGGCTTGACCCTCGATCTTGCAATTCATGCATGAAATTACAGTGCTCGTCACCAATCTGAATTCTAATCTGCTTCACTGAAACTCTGCTACCCTTGATACAGCGGGTTAGCTTCTCGGAAGGTATGATACTCTGCAAACGTATAACTTTATACGAATTGGTAAAGTTCTCAAACGGATGGTCGCTCTTCTTTAATATGCATACCGTGCATTAAGGTGTCTAATGCCAATACTGTTCAGCGGAAATACTCCTATAATGCCTACTTTGATTCTCGACATCCTAGAATAGGTGAAGATTTTGACTTTGTCGTTGGACTCTCAAAGATGGTAGTCACGTTCCCGAAAGGTTTCACACTCGAACTTCTAATTTATACCATGATGTTAAGGTGCCCGTTAGTAAAACGTACACTTATTTGCATCTCTGAGCACGAACTTATACTTTTGATACAGCGGGTTTGCTTCTCGGATGGTAAGGCCTACGGTAAAAGTCTGACTATATAGCAATAGGCATCGTTCTCAAATGGATTGATGCCCTACTTTAACATTAAATCCGTGAATTAAGGTGTCTAATGCCATAACTGGTAATCGGATTTCCGCGCGGAATACCTGGTTTGTCTCTCGGAATCCTAGAGATAGGTGAGGCTGTTACCAAAGCGGTCCGATTGTCAACTAAGAAGGTAGCGATCTCGAACGGATTTTCACTCGATTTTCTATTTCATTCATGATATTGAGGCACGTCCGTCTATAATGTCAACTTATATGTTTATATGAGCACTGAGCAAGGCACACCCTACAGCCAGGTAGACTACTCGGGAGGTATGGCCATCAGTATAAAGTGTGACTACATACCAATTCATGACGTTCTACATCGGTTTGACCCTACACTTTAATATATACACCGCGAAATAGGGTATGTTATGCCATACTGTACAGCGGATTTCCTCCGGGAGTATCTTGATTGATTGTCGGAGTCACAGGAAAGGTGTATTAGCTTAGCAGTGCGTCTCTCAAGAATGGTGGTAACGTTCTCCAAAGGTTTGACCCCCTATTTTGCCACTCAAGCATGATAAAAAGGTGTCCCTCTGCCAAAATTACAACTCATATATTTTTGCGTGATCAGTTAGCAAGACACTTCCTACAGCGTGTTTGGTTCTCGGAAGGCAAGGTATTCGGTATAAAGAATGACTTTAAACCAATTGATAATGATGTCCGACAGTTTGACTCTCCGCCATAATTGTCATTGCGTTGATTAAGGTGTCCATTGCCAATAGTGTACGGCGGATTAACTCAATGCAGGAGTACCTGCTTTGTCATTCGGAATCACAGCATAGGTAAGCGATTGACTTGGCCGTTCGACTCTAAAAGCAGATGGTAACATCCTCCAACGGTTTGTCTCTCGATTTAGATAATTATAAATGAAAGTGTTCTGTACAACTGCAAAAATACCTAATAATTTGTCTCCTTGAACGATAAGTAAGACACCCGCTACAACGGGTTGCGTTCTTTTATTGGAAGGTATTCGGTAAAAGCAATGACTTTGTCCGAACTTGTAATGTTCTCCGTCGGTTTGACTCCCTATATTAATATTCATGCCGTTAGTTAGGAAGTCAATTGCCAATACTCCTCACACACGATACTTTAATTCGTACATGAAATTATGGTACCCGTCACTGAAATGTTCACTATCTTCTTTTTCTGAACACGAAGTTATATTTTCGATGAAGCAGGTGATATTCGCGGAAGGTAGCGCCTTCGGTAAAACGTTTGACTTTGTAGCAATTGATAACGTTCTCAAAAATTATGAACGCTCTACATTAAATTAACAGAGGCCGTGAAATACGGTGTCTAGTACCAACACCGTTCGGCGGATTTACTCCCGGAGTACCTGCGTCCGACTGACGGAATCACAGTATAGGTGGAGCTACTGCCTTAGTTGTGCGTCTCTAAAAGATGGTGGTATCGTTCTGGAGAAATTTGACCCTGTATCTTCTACTTCCTACATGAACTTACGATGCCCATCACTAAAATGTATACTAATGTCTTTCTATAAACGCGAAGTTATACTTTCGATACGGCGAGTTAGCTTCTCGGAATATAAGGCCCTCGGTGAAAAATTTGTGTCTATACCAATGAGTAGCGTTCTACAACAGGTTGACAGGCTTCTTTAATATTTATACCGTGAATTAAGGTGGCTAGTTCCAACTCTGTTCTGCGGATATACGGCTCGAATACCTGGTTTGCCTCTCAGAATTACAGGATGGGTGAAGCTATTGACGTAGCATTTCGACTCTCATAGAAGGTGGCAAGGTTCTCGCGCGGATTGACCCCCGATCTTCTAAATCGTTCATGAAGCTATGGTGCCAGTCTCTGAAACGGATACTAATTTTTTTCTGTGATCACGGACTTATACTCTCGGTGAAGGCGATGAGAATCGCAGAAGGCAAGGCCTTCGGTAAAGCGTTTGACTCAATACACATTGGTAACGATCTCGATCGGTATGACGCTCTACTGCAATATTCATACCGCGAATTAAGGTATCTATTTCCAATATCCTCCAGAGGACTTACTCCCAGAATTGACTCTCGGAATCGCGGATACGAGAAACTATTGACTCAGCCGTTGGTCTCTCACAGAAGGTGGCAACGATGTCGAAAGGTTTGAAACTCGATCTTCCATTTCATACATAAGGTTATCGTGCCCCTCGCTGAAATGAATAATAATTTCTTTCTCTGACCACGAAGTTATACTCCTGATGAAGCGGGTGAGGTTCACGAAAAATACGGCCGTCCGTAAAACCTTGGACTAATTAAAAATTGGTAACGTTCACTTGCCGTTTGACGCTCTATTTTATTATTCAGACTGCTAAAGAAGGAGCCTATTGCCAAAACTGTTCACTGGATTTACTCCCGGATTACCTGCTTTAACTCTCGGAATCATGGGATAGGTAAAGCTTTTGACATAGCCTTTCGACTCTCGAAGAAGGTGGTAACGTTCTCGAAGTGTTTGACATTCGATCTTCTAATTCATGCATGAAATCATGGTGCTCGTCCGTAAATGTGTACCAGTTCGTACGTATGAACATGGTGATATACTCCCGATACAGCGTGTCAATTTTTCGGAGGGTAGGCACTCTGTCAGTAGTTTGACTCTATACCTATACGTAATGTACTACAACGGATTGACGGCCTGCTGTAATACTCTGACCGGGAATGAATGTGTCTATTACCAAAACTTTTCAATGTATTTACTCCCAGAACACCTGGTTTGACTCTCGGAGACGCAGGATGGGTGAAGCTATTGACTTAGCCGTTCGACCTAAAAAGATGGTGGTAACGTTCTCGAATGGTTTGACCCTCAATCTTCTGGTACATAGATGAAATTAAGGTGGCCGTCAATAAAATGCATAATAATTTGCTTCGATGAACACAGAGATATAACCGCGGCAGAGCGGGTTCGCTTCGGGGAATGTATGGCCTTCGGCAAAGCGTATGACCTTATAACAACTGGTAACGTTCTCAAACGGTTTGACTGCCTGCTTTAATATTCAAACCGTGAATTAAAGTATCTATTGCCAATACTGTTCAGTACATTTACTGCCGGAATATCTCGTTTGAATTTCAGAATCACAGTGGACCTGAAGCTATTGACATAGCCGTTCGACTCTGAAAGAAGGTGGTCACGCTCTCGATTGGTTTGACGCTCGATCCTGTAATTCAAACATTAAATTAATGTGCGCGCGAGTAGAATGGATAAAAATTTGATTCCCTGATCACAATGCAATACTCTCGATATATGCCGCTTGGGCTTCTCAGAAGGTAAGGCCGTCGCTATAAATTATAACTATATACCAATGCGTAACATTCTACAAAGGTTTGACTCTGGACTTTAAAATTTATACCATGAATTGTGGTGTATGATACCAAAACTGTACAGCGGGTTTACTCCCGGAATACCAGGTTTCACTCGCTGCATCATAGGACCGGTCAAGTTATTGACCTCGCCACTCGACTCTCATCGAGGTTGGTAAAGTTCTCGAACGGATTGTCCCTCGATCTTCTAGGTCATACATGAAATTAAGATGTCAGACAATGAAATGTAGCCGAATTTGTTACTCTGGACACTAAGCAAGGCATTCCCTACTGCGGGTAAGGTTCTCGGCAGGTAAGGCTTTTGGCAAAAGTTTGACACTATACCAATTGGTAAAGGTCTACATATGTTTGACGCCCTACAGGAATATTCGCACTGTGAATGATCGTGTCCATTGGTAAACCTGCACTGTGGACTGAGTCCAGGAGTACATGGTCTGACCCTCGGAATTACAGGACAGGTGTATGTATTGATATAGCTGTGCGACTCTCGATGGGGATGGCAACTGTCTCGCACGATTTCACTCTCGATATTCCAATTCAAGCATGAAAATAATGTGTGCTAAAATGTCTACTAATTTGTTTCCGCGAGCAATAAGCGTGGCGCTACTTACAGCCAGTTGGGCTTTACGGGAGGTAAGGCCTTCAGTAAAATGTTTGACTTTAGATCAATATGTAACGTTCTGCAAAGGTTTGATTCTGGACTTTAATATTTATACCATGAAATAGGATGTCTATTGCCATACTGTACAGCGGGCGTACTCCCGGAAAACCTGGGATGATTCTCGGAATCGCAGTACAGGTGAAGCTATTGATTTAGGCATTGGCCCTCAAGGAAGGTGGTGACGTTCTCGAACGGTTTGACACTCGACCTTCCAATTCATTCATAAAATTAATGTGCCCGCTTCTGAAATAGACATCAGTTTGCTTCTCTAAACTCCGAGTTATACTTTCGATACAGCGGGTTATCTCCTCTGGAGATACGGCCATCGGTAAGAAATATGACTTTGTTCCAATGGATAATGTTCTACAACGGTTTGACCTGTACTTTAATATTCAAACCGTGATTTATGGTGTCCGATGCCAATAGTGTACAGCGGAATGACGCCAGGAATACGTTGTTTGACTATCGGAATAACAGGATAAGGGGTGCTATTTACTGAGCCGTTCCACGCTCAAAGAACGTGGCAACAATCTCGAATGGTTTGACCCCCGAATGTTCTACTGTTTCATGAAAATAAGGTGTCCTTCTACTACAATGTCGACAAATACATTCCAGTGATCTCGATGCGAGACAATCGTTCCGCCTGCTTGGTTTCTCGCAGTGTAAGGTATAGGTCAAGTGGAATAACTTTGTTCCAACTGGTACTGTTCCCCGACGGTTTGTCTCGCAACTTTAATATTCACGCCGTGAGTTAAGGTGCCAATTGCCAATACTCTTCAGCGGACTTACTCTCGGTTTTCCCGGGATGCCTCTCGGAATCAAACGACTTGACCGTGGCTCTTCTAATTCATATCTGAGATTAAGATGCCCGGCACAAGAAGCTATACTAATTAGCTTCCCTGAATACAAAGTTATACTTTCGATACTGCGGGGTATATTTTCGGAGGGCAACGTTTTCGGTAAAACGTATGAATTTGTAGCAATTGGGAACGATCTCAGAAGGTGTGGCTAGGTATTTTAATATTCATAACCAGAACTGAGGTGTCTATTGCCAGTACAGTTCATCCGATTTTCTCCCTGATTACTTGGTGTGCCTCTCGGAAGCACAGGATAGATGTACCTGTTGACTTAGCCGACCGACACTAATGATGGTAACATACTCGAACGGTTTGACACTCGATCATCTAATTCATAGATGAAATTGAGGTGTCCGTGGCAAAAACGCACAAAAACTTGTTTCCCTCAACACGATGATATTCCCACGATGCATCGTGTTAGGTGCTCGGAAGGTAAGGCCTTCGGTACAAAGTTTGACCCTGTTCGACTAGATAAAATTATACAACGGTTTGACGCTCTGCTTCAATATTCATACCGTGAGATATGGTGTCTATTGCCAATACTGTGCAGCGGATATACTCCCGGAATACCTGCTTTGACTTCCGGAATCACCGGATAAGTGAAGCTATTGACATAGTCGTTGGACACTCAAAGAGGATGGACACGTTCTCGAACGGTATGGCCCTCGATATTCTAATTCATATATAACAATCATGAGGCCTTTACAAAAATGTATCCTAATTTGCTTCTATAAAGACGAAGATATATTCTCGATACAGCGGGTGACATTCGCGGCAGGTATGGTATTCCGTAAGAAGAATAACATTATACATATTGGCAGTGATCTCCGACAGTTTAAATACTATTGAGTGGACTTACTCCCGGAATACGTTGTTTGAATCTCGCAATCACAGGATGGGAGAACCTATATTGACTTAGCCGCTCGACTTTCGGGAACGTGCTAACGTTCTCGAATGGTTTGATACTCGATCTTCTAATGCATACATGAAACTGAGATGCGAGTCACTAAAATGTATACAAGTCTTGTGACGTGAAAACTTAGCAAGAGTATCTCAACATCGGGTTGGGTACACGGAAGGTTAGGTATTGGGTAAAATGAATGACTACATACCAATTTGTATCTTTTTACAACGTTTTGACTCCCAACCCTAATATTCATTCCGTGATTTATGGCGTTCATTGCCAATACTGTTCAGCGGATTTTATCCTGGATTACCTCGTTTGAATCTCAGAAACACAGGATAGGTGAAGCTGTTGACTAAGCCGTTCGTCTCTCAAAGAGTATCTCTCACCAACGGTTTGAATCATTATTTTGCGATTTATACCGGATAATATACTATCCGTCTGCTAAAGTGTCTACCTATATGTTTCCATGAACACTAAGCATGGCACACCATACAGCAGGTTTGGTCTTCCCAGAAGATAGGACCTTCGGCAAGAAGTTTGGTTCTATAGAAATATGTAAAGTTCTCACAACGGTTCGGCGCTATACTTTAGTATTCGAAACGTGAATAAAGGTGTCTGATAACAATACTTTTCATCGGAGATACTCCCGGGATCGCTGGTAACAAATTCGGATCATAGGATAGATGAAGCTATTGACTCAGGCATTCGACTCGCTAGGAAGGTGGATACGTTATCGATCGGTTTGAATCTCGATTTCGCTACTCACGCAAGCAATCAAGTTTTCCGTCTATAAAAGAATATACTAATTTGTTTCCGTGAACATCAAGCCAGGCACGCGCTGCAGCTGGTTATGTTCTCTTACGGTAAGGTATACGGTAAAAAGAATGACATTATACGAATTAGTAATGTTCTCAGACGGTTTGACACTCTACTTTAATGTTCATAGCGTGAGATAAGGTATCTATTACAAAACTGAACAGTCGATTTACTAGCGGAATACCTCATATAACTCTTGGAATTTTGGAATAGCTGAAGCTACTGACTAAACTGTTCGTCTCTGAAAAAAAGTAGTAACATTCCTGAACGATTTGCTACTAGATCTTCTAATTCATACATCAAATTATGGTGCCCGTCACTAAAATGGAAACTAACTCGTCCCTCTGAACACAATGTTATGAACTCGATACTGCGGGTTAGGTTTTCGGAGGGTATGGTCTTCAGAAAACCGTTTGACTTTTATTCAATTGGTAACGTTCTCAAGCGGCTTCACACTCTTCTTTAATAATCAAACCGTGAAGTAAAGTGTCTATTTCCAATTCTGATAAGCGGATTTACATCCGGCGTACCTGGTTTGGTGCTCGGAATCACAGTATAGGTTAAGCTATTGACATATCTGTGCGACTCCAATAAAAGGTTACAACGTTCTTTGTCTGTTTGACACTCGATCTTCTAATTCATACATGAAATTTATGTGCCCGTCACTTAAACGCATACTACCTTGCTTATCTGAATAGGAAGTTATACTCTCGATACAGCGTCTTAGCTTCTGGGATGATAAGACCCTGCATATATGGTTTGAACGTATATGAATTGGTAACTTTCTACAACGGTTTGACTCTGTACACTATTATTTACACCGTGAAATGGAGGGTCTAATGCCAATACTGCTCAGCGGATTTACTGCCGGAGTAACTGGATTGACTCTCAGAATCACAGAATAGCTGAAGCTATTGACATAGCGGTACGACTCTCAAAGAAGTTGGTATCGTTCTCTAGCAGTTTGACCCTCGAGAATCTGATACATACATGAAATTGTGGTACCGTCACTAAAATGAATAGTAATTCGTCCCTCTGAACACCTTGTTATACTCTCAATACAGCGGGTTATTCCTTCGGCGAGTAAGGACTTCAGTAAAGCGATTAACTTTATAGCAACTGGTAACTCTCTCAAGCAGTTTGACGCCGTATTTGATTATTCAAATCGTGAAATAAAGTGTCTATTGCCAATACTGTTGAGCGAATTTTCGACCGGAATATCTAGTTTGACTCCCGGAATCATAAAATGCGTGAAGCTATTGTCTTTGCCATTCGACTCTCAAGGAAGGTGGTATGTTCCCGAACGGTTTGACTCTCGATTTTGTTACTTATTCTAGGAAATGTACTCTCGGTCTGCTAGTATGTCTACTAATTTGATACCGTGAACAATATGCAAGACAAACGCTACAACGTGTTATGTTCTCGGACGGTAAGTTATTCGGTAAACAGAATGACTTTATAAGAATTGGTAATGTTATCCGACGGTTTGACTCTCTCCTCTACTATTCATACCGCGAATTAATGTATCCATTGCCTATACTTTTCAGCAGATTTACTCCAGGAATACCTGGAGTACTTTATACCATCGGGTAACTTTCACAAACCGTTTCATGCTGTACTTTAATATTCAAACCGAGAATTAAGTGGTCCATTGACAATTGTGTGTAGCGGATCTACTCCTGGTATGCCTGGTGCGACGCTCGGAATCACATGATATGTAAAGCTATTCTCATAGGTGTGCAATTCTCACAGAAGCTAGTAACGTTCTGGAACGGATTGCCCCCCGATTTTTTGATTCATACATTAAATTAAGGTGTCTGTCACTGCAAAGTATACTAGTTTGTTTCAATCTCTGCTGCAATCTCTACTAATTTATTGTCGTAAATACTAAGCAAGACACTTACTTCAGCGGGTTATGCCTCTCGGAAGGTAAGACCTTCGGTAGAAAGTTTGTCCCTTAATACGAGGTAATAGCGTGCCTAATACCAATATTGTACAGCGGACTTAAACCTGGAATACCAGGAGTGACTATCGGAATCACAGGATAGGTGAGACTAGTGACTCAGGCTTTCGACTCATAAAAGGGGTGGAATCGTCGTCTAACGATTTGAGCCCCGATCTTCTAACTCGTGCATGAAATTAAAGTGTCCGTCACTGAGATATATACTATCATACTTCTCTGAACCCGAAGTAATACTCTCGATATAGTCGGTTAGCTTCTCGGATGGTAAGGCCGTCGGAAAGAAGTTTAACTCTATACCAATAGGAAACATAGTAGTACGGTTTGACGCTCTGCATTAATATTCATACCGAGAATTAAGGTGACCATTGCCAATACTCTACGGTTCATAGTCATCCGGAATACTTGGTTCTATTCTCGGAAGCACAGGATAGGCGAAGCCATTGACTTAGCTCTTCGAGTCTGAATGAAAATGGCAACGATCCCGAACGGTTTGACCGCCGAGCATCTATTGCATACATGAAATTAAGGTACCCGTCACAAAAATGTATACTAATTTGCTTCTCTGATCACGTTGATATAATCTCGCTACAGCGGGTTGAACGTCTCGGAAAGTAAGGCCTTTGGTAAAATGAACCTTAAAATAAGGCGTATACTGCCAATACATTTCAATGGATGTACTCGCGGAATGCATGGTTTGCCTCTCGGAATCGCAGGGCATGGGAGGCTGTTGTCTTTGCCGTTCGACACTCCTCGAATGTAGTAATGATCCAGACCTCTTTAACAATCCATATTTTGACTAACAGATGGAATTAATTTAGCAGATCCACAGTATATAGTAATTTGATACTCTGAACACGATGTTTTGATCTCGATACAGCGGAAAAGACTTCCGAAGGGTAAGGTCTTGCGTATAATGTTTGACTTTATACCAGTCGGAAACGTTCTCAAATGGAGCGACGCTCTACTTTAATACTAGGTTTACGGACGTTTTTGAATACCTATCTTTATGGAGACCCCTCTGATTTATGGGTGAAGAAAACTACGTATTTTATTAAGAAAGAAGGACATGCGGTTAATATAAAAACAGTTACAATATTAACAAATTTCATATAAGGTGACTATATTGAGTAATATTGCATAATTGGAGCAGCTCACCCGTCAAATTGACGAGTCCCGTAAATCTAGTGTTAATAATAAAACCGTGAAGTACGGTGTCTACTGCCAATACAGTTCTGCAGATTTACGTCCGGAATATCTGGTTTGACAGGTGGAATGACAGTGTAACTGATGCTGTTGACCTAGTTGTGACACCTTCAATGAAGGTGGTTACGTCCTTGAACGGCTTGACTCGTGATTTTCTAATTCATACATGTTATTAGGATGCCCCGCACTAAAATGTATACTAATTTGTATCTCTGAACACGTAGTTACACCCTCGATACAGCGAATTAGGTTCACATGGAGTAAGATCTCATGTAAAACGTATTGCTTCACACCAATTAGAAATGATCTCGAACGGTTTGACGCTCTACTTTAACATTGAACCCTCGGAATCAGAGGATGAGTGATGCTGTTTACATAGCTGTCCGACTCTTAAAGACAGAGGTAGCGTTCTCAGATGGGTTAGCCCTCGATTTCGTAATTCATAGATGAGATTATGATGTCCAACACTAAAATGTATACTACTGTCCTTCGCCGGACGCGAAGTTCTTCTCTCGGTACGGCGGGTTAGCTTCTCGGAAGGTAAGGCTTTCGGTGAATGGTTTGTCCCTGAACCAATGGGTAGCGATCAACAACGTGTTGACGGTCTGCTTTAATAATCATATCGTTAATTAATGTGTCAATTGCCAATACTCTACTGCGAATTTGCTCCCCGTTACCTAGTTTGACTCTCGGATTCACAGGATATGTCGAGCTATAGACAGCCGAACGATTCTCAAGGAAGGTGATAAGGTTCTCGAACTGTTTTACCCCCGATGATCTAATTCATACATGCAATTAC
Organism: Euglossa dilemma; assembly: GCA_002201625.1. Lineage (NCBI taxonomy): Eukaryota > Metazoa > Arthropoda > Insecta > Hymenoptera > Apidae > Euglossa > Euglossa dilemma. The sequence continues at coordinate 3,079 of NIJG01001348.1, read as the reverse complement.
GCTTCCAATTATTAAAATGTATAGTAGTTTGTCCCTCTGAACGTGGTGTAATACTTACGATACAGCGGGTTTGGTATTCGCAGGGTAAGGCCTTCAGAAAATCGTTCCACTTTATGCCAATTAGTAATGTTCCGCAACAGTATGTCGGTCTTGTTTAATATCCATACCGTGAACTAAGGTGTGTATTGCCAATACGCTACCGGGCATTTACTCCCGGTGTACCGGTTTCACAGGAGAGGTGAAGATGTTCACTTAGCTATCTCGAATCTCACAAAGGGTGGTATTTTTCTCGAAAGGTATAACTACCTGCAATCATATTCATACACATGTTTGGGGTTTCCGTCATCTACAATGTCCACTAAATTGTTTCCGTGAACTTTAAGTTAGACTCTCGCTACAGCGGGATAGGTTGTCGGTAAAAATTTCGACAGTGTACCAAGTGGTATCGATCTCCAACGGTGTGATTCCGGGCATCAATATTTGTACCGTGCATTTAGGTGTCCATTGGTAATAAGGCTAAGTGGACTTAGTCTCGGAATGCCTGCTTCGTTTCTCGGAATAGCAGGATAGGTCAAGCTATTGGCATAGCTGTTCTACTCTCAAAGAAGGTGGTAACGTTCTCGAGTGGTTTCACTCCCTATTTTGCTATTCACTCATGAAAATAAACGGACCCTCCGCTAAAATGTCTCCAAATATGTTTCCATGGACACTAAGCAAGGCACTTCCAACCCTTTTGTAAAAAGTCTGACTCTGTACGAATTGGTATTGTTTTACAACGGTTTGACGCACTACTTTAATATTCAAACCGTGAATTAACCTGACAATTGCCAATGCTTTCAGCGAATTTGCTCCTGGAATACCTGGTTTGATACTCGGAAAAACACGATTGGTGAAGATATTGAAGTAGCTGTGCCACTTTCCAGGAAGGTGGTTACGTTCTCGAATGGTTTGATTCTCGAATGTGTTATTCATAAATGAATTTAAGGTGCGCGACACTAAGATGAATAGTTATTCGTTTCTCCGAACGCAAAGTTTGTCTCTCGCTGCAGCTGGATAGTGTTTCGGTGGTGATGTCTTTGGAAAAAAGTTTGACTTTACATCAATTGATAACGTTCTCAAATGGTTTGATGTTCTACTCTAATATTCAAAGCGTGAACAGAGGAGACCATTGTCAATATCCTGCAACCGATTTACTCCTGTAATACCTAGCTTGACTCAGGGAAAGACAGGATATTTGAAGCAATTGAGTTAGCTGTTCGTCCCTCACAGGAGGTGGTATCGTTGTCGAACAGTTTAACTCCCGATCTCCCTACTCAGAAATGAAATTAAGGTCACAGGCCCTAAAACGTATACTCAGATGCGTCTCTGAACACCAAGTTATACTCTCGATATGGCAGGTTAGGTTTTCGGTTGGTAAGACCAACGGTAAAAAGTTTGATTCTATACCACTTGGTAATGTGCTAAAATGGTTTGACTCTCTACTTTAATATTCATACCGTGGATTGAGGTGTCTCTTGCAAATAATGTCCAACAGATTTGCTCTCGGAATACCTGATTTGAGTCTCGGACTCACAGGGTAGTTCATGCTATGGACTCTGACGCTCGACTCTCATGGAAGGTGGTAATGTTCCCGAAAGCCTTGTAACTCGATCTTCTAATTCGTATACGAAATGTAAGTGCGCGCTACTACAGTCAATACTAATTAATTTCTCTGAGCACGCAAGAACGCTCACGATACAGCAGGCTTTGCTTCTCGCAAGGTAAGGCCTTCTGTAAAAAGTTTGAATCTATACGAATTATTTACGTTCAACGTCGATCGACTCTCGGAATCACAGGATAGATGAAGCTATTGACTTAGCCGTTCGACTCTCAAAGGAGGTGGTAACGTTCTGGATCAGTCCGCCTCCCGATCGTCTAATTCATGCATGAACTTAAGGTTCCCATCACTTAAATGTTTACTAATTTGCTTCTGTGAACACTAATCAAGATACTCCCTACAGCATATTACTTTTTTGGAAGGCAAGGTATTCTGAAAAAGGGATGACGTTACACCAATTGGAAATGTTCTCCGACGGTTTGACTCTCTACTGTAATATTCATACCGTGAATGAAGATGATTATTGCAAAACTGTTCCGCAGAATTGCTCCCCGAATACCTGGTTTGTCTCTCACAAAGATGTATTGGGTGTAGATATTCACATAGCCGTTCGTCCCTCAGAGAAGGTGGTAACGTTCACGAACGAATTGACCCACGATCATCTAATTCATACATGAAATTAAGGTGCCTGCCACTGAAATCAATAGTAACTTCCTCCGCTGACCAGGAAGTTGTATTCTCTATGAAGCGGGTCAGGTTCCCGGAAGCTAATGTCTTCAGTAAAACGATGGACTTCATAGCAGTTGGTATCGCTCTACATCGGTTTGACGGCCTGCATTAATATTGAAACCGCGAATTAAGGTGTCTATTGCCTATACTGTCCAGCGGATTTACTCCCGGAATACCTTGTTTGTCTGTCCGAATCACAGGATATGTCAAGCTGTTATCATAGCTATTCCTACAACAGAGAAGGTGGCATCGGTCTCGAACTGTTTTACATCCAACCTTCTACTTCATACATGAAATTACGATAATATGACTATAATGTATACTCATGTCATTCTCTAAACACGATGTTATACCCTCGATACATTGGGATAATTTTTCGGCATGTAACGTCTTCGGTGAAGCGTTTGACCTTATAGAATTTCGTATCGATCTCAATTCCATTGACGCTTTATTTCAATACTCATGTCGTGAAATAAGGTGCCAATGGCCAATAAGGTCCAGCGGATTTAGTTTCGGATTACCTGGTTTGACTCTCTGAAGCACAAGATTGGTCCTGCTTATGACTTAGGTGTGCGTCCCTCACAGAATGTGGTAACGTTCTCGAATGGTTTGAGACACGATCTGTTTATCCATACACAAAATTAAGGTCTCCTATCTAATACAAGGCCCACTTATTTGTTTACGTGAACACTAAGTTAGTCTCTCGCTACAACGGGTTACATTCGCGGAATGCAGTGTATTCGCCAAAAAGTG
>NIJG01001342.1:30770-41694 GCA_002201625.1 Euglossa dilemma | reverse complement strand
GACAAATTTGTTCGGACCACGAAACGACAAAGAAATGCTTACAGTCGACCGTTATAGAAATAAAACTCCATGGCGCAGTGAAGCTATTCATAATCGCCGGGCACGCGGTAAGCAATTGTAGAAACCAATTTATGATGGAGTTCAAGTCGCTTTTCCGGCAACTTGAACTACACAAAGAAAACCACTTTTACATGATAGCCGGTGATCTGAACGCGAAACACCACTCTTGGGGTAATGCCATAAATAATACCCGAGGGATCACACTTAACAGGTGGTCCCTCGAAAACAATATATCAAATCGTTTCTCCATTCACAGGACAGCAGTACCCTCCTTTCCTTCGAGTAGTGCATTTATTGACCTCTGCTTAACGGATAACCGCATTAAATTCCATAAAACCCCCAGCCACGGAACTCTAGATTCCTTCGTCAATGACAGCGGCCACCGAGCGTTGTTCATTGAAAAATCGATACCGTCAATGTGAACGCTGGAGATAGACGAAGCAGTAATACCAGATAGATACAATTTCCAAAAAGCCGACTGGACATAATTCGTAGAATACTTAACGATGACCGACATCCCAGACATCCCTTGCAACAAAAACCTGAGCAAGAAGGAAATAGACGACCTCTTGTACGAATTGAACCGTAACATAAACAGAGCCAACGACTACACGATTCCCCGAATTAAAGACAGCAACGGGACAGACAAGGACATTACCTCACATATCAAAGAATTACGCAAACAGGAAAGTCACACAATGACGAGACTAAACAGACTTAGGAGACTCGAATCGTACACGAACAGAAACGACGCGTCAATAGCAGCGCTTAAAGTCGGATTGAAAGAAATCAAACACGAAGTAAAGAAAGCGTTCCACGATTCGGTCACGGTATTTTGGAAAAATAAGATCTCAAATATATCGCCGCGACAATCCTCGAAATTCTTACCCGCGATCAATAGTATATTCCGTCCGAAGGAAGCAAACGCCATAGGAACGCTAAAAATACCTATGGCGAACGCGCACCTCCTTCGGGATACAAGCGTACGATTCGACGCTCGTCAAACACACGATCGACAAGACGTACTCGTAATGGAGACCCAGGATAAATTAAATGTCCTCGGTAACCATTTCGAAACTGTACATACACAAAACATGCACATGGGTAAAGAGCAACTTTCCCATATCATCGGACAGAAAATCGACAGACTTAAACAGGAAATTTTGGAAGACAGACTGAACGACAAAACGGTATGTACTTTCGACAACGACAATACGGCGGACGACCCCAATGACGCACGCGTACCCACGGACTATTTTACATCGTACACAAAACTAAAACTAACATTCAAAAAACTAAATAACAAAAAATCCTCCAGTTTCGACAACGTTCCTAATATCGCTCTGAAAAACTTGCCAATACAATACGTATACAATTACGCGATTCTTTTCAATAACTGTTTAAACCGAATGTATTTCCCCACCACGTGGAAAATAGCGAAATTAATAACAATCAAAAAGAAAGGAAAGGACGGAAACAATCCAACGGATTACCGACCAATTAGCCTCCTCGCGAATATTAGCAAAGTTTTCGAAACTGTCATAAACAAATCCCTGACCACCTACTGTGACGTGAACAACATTACCCCGGAGACCCAATTCGGGTTCAGGTACCTTCATTCTACGATTCACGCGATCTCCAAATTTACTTCCGATATTTGCTGGGCGAGGAACGCCGACGACTGTGTAGGCGCGCTCCTAATTGACATGGAAAAAGCTTTTGACACGGTGTGGCTGGACGGCCTCTTCTTTAAACTGATAATGAGAGGCTTTCCTCCGCACCTTGTCAAAATGATCTGGGACATGGTACATGGCAAAAAATTCATTGCCGCAGGAAACAATTGCTCGTCAGCGAAAACATTCGCGATTAAGAATGGCTTATAACAGGCACAGTCAATTCGCCCACCCTGTTTGGCATTTACATAAGCGACTTATTCCGCACGTACGATGTAAATAACGACCCGAACAAATTCGCAATAGCCTTCACCGACGATCTTTCAATATACATAAAAAAATGTAAACCTTCGATTTTGGAAACGCGGTTACAAAAAACATTAACAAAAATTCTAGATTACTTCCACACACGGAAGTTGAAAATTAATACCGGGAAAGGCGAAACAACAATTCTATTTCGACCGTACATTTCATACCGTTCCAATTACGACGTAATGAAGCACTGGAAACAATTTGAACTGCACGGCGGAATAGACGATCGGATATAAATTGCGAATAAAAGGGTGGTTCGTTACTTACGCGTACATCTGGATTTTAAGTTAAACATTATCAATCATGTCGAAACACAGATCGAGAAAGCTCAGAGTGCATTCGCCAATCATAAGAGTCTGTATTATTCAACATTTGCTTAGCGCGAAAGCCAAAATTATTTTCTACAAAACACTCGTTAGACAGATGCACACGTATGGTTGCCCCATATGGTTTATTGTAACGGTAAGCACAATAGAGATGCTGAGGAGTTTCGAGAGAAAATGTCTCAGAGTTTGTTTAGGCAAATACCGGACTCCGGAGTCGAATTTCACAAAACGAATTAGCAACCATAAACTTTACGAATTCGCGGAAATAGTCGGAATAGATTTGTTCATGCTCAAATTAATTCGTAATCATTGGGCAAATATTATAAACGTTAAAAGCAATAGTTTAATAAATAGCTCGGTATATGCGAACCCCCGGGTATTTCGAGAGAGCCCGCCTAACGGTATACATGCCGCTAGAAGCTTTTGTACATCTAGACGTTCAAGGGTGCATCCAGAACGAGGAAAACCTACCCTTGAACTACAACATGCCTAGAAAAGCGAACAACACGGTAATTCTGTATAGCACTGACGATACTCTCAACAACGTGATGAATGTCAACACGAAGCTATCAAAAATAGATCGCGAAGATTCGCATCGCAAGAACGTGAACAAATATTGGCGGCTCGATCCGTGTTAAAAACAACTTATATATAATTGTTAAGCAACATTTGTTAACATTCATGTACAAATAAGCAATTTACACGCATCGTCTTTTTTCCCTACCCTTAGTTTTACTACTCTAACCACATTTCTTTCGTAATTTTTCAGATTGCGTATATAGCATAAGATTTATACACGGTACTCTTGTAGGAATAAAGATATATACCCACTCCTCCTCCTCCTCCCGTCCGCCCTTCCCCCTATTTATTTATTTATTAATGTATTTAATTTTTCTAGTCATACCCCTTTGACCCCTTTCCTTGCCCATGTACAGCGGACAGCCCATCAATCGGATTTTCGCGGACATATCCGAACAGAAATTTATCACCCTTCTGATGTTCCGTAAAAATATCTCTAAAGATATTTTATTGCATGTTATATATTATATTAATTTCATGCCGCATTATTTGTCATTAATACGAATTTTTATTGGAACGATAATCATGTTAATTTGTCAAAAAGCATAAATTTAATAACAAAGTAATACGACGCATTTTTTTAGACTGTACGCAAAGTATCGAATAAAAGAATTTAATTGTTATTTCGAGATGAAAAACATATTTCCGTCTTCCTTGTTAATCAGTGATTACAAACGCAATGAATATGCGTACTTACTGAAGTGGCTGTTTGGTTACTGCAATGCCCCCAAAATCGCCATCAGGTGACTTTATTCTTTATCTCTCAATTGTATCTGCGAACATAGATATCTAATTCAAAATAATAATATTTACCATATGTTCATTATAAAATTCTGAATTCTAAATAAATTTATTCATTAACCACCATTTATTTAAAATCTCATAATACCGAATAATTCTAAAGTAATGATCGAAATATTTAATATTATCATATATTTTCCAACGATATGTATGCATGATAAAACAACTGGCAATTTTATTATCCTTATATAAATACCTTTATAATGAGACCTCGCATTTAGAATTCATTCAGAGTATAAACAATTTTATGAATACAATGAATTTTATTTCAATTTGAATGAAAAGTATAATATAGAAAAAGTTCATACAAAATTATAACGTAAAAATAAAAATATAGTAATTTAAACTGAGCAATATCTGATATTAACTTAATGATTATAAATTATATAACACTCGAATGTTAAAGGTACATGTGTATTCTACGAAAGTTAATTCTCTATCAGAAATATATTATATAATACACGTACTAAAATGATAAAGCTGCTATCTTAGTAATTATAATAATATTGTAGACATGATTCTTTAATTTGTTCTTTAAATAAAGCCAAATAATTTCGAAGGTTCCAATAAATACTGTATTTTAGTATCCGTGCGAAATATATACCGGTGAAGTTTAACAAAATAACGCATTTACGCACATTTCTTTTCTCGAGAGACGTGAAATTTGAAAAAAATTTAGTTCTGCCATAGAACTATATTTGTATGTCAGGTGTACAAAAATGGATAAAGGTAAATATACTCAATCGAACTGTTGGTATAATCTAATCAACACTAAATTAATATTACTTAATTAGATGGGGTTGTGTTGGATTAAACATAATGTGTTCTGATTAAAATTATTTCTTTTTCAGTCACTCGTTGCACTCACTCGCTGCCATATGATTATAAAAACAATACACGGTTTAGTTTCTTTGTCCATTTTTCTTGTTAAAATTAAAAGTAATTAACCGTTTGCATTATAACTCTTTTCCTATTTAGTCCTCGACCATCCCTGATTTAATTATTTCTAGTCTGGACATCACATGCCAGGTATGAAGTAACTGCTTGTTGTTATTTAAAATTTAACATTTTATTAACAATCAAGATTCATCATAAAGAATGTATCAGTGGATTCAGCCAAGGCGTGTGATTAATACGTAAGTACAGGTTAAGATCGGAGTTACATTTATTTCAGTACGTGCGATCACCAGCGTGGTTACAAGCGGACTGGACTCATGGTGAGGTAAGCGCGGCCCGGAAGGGTCTAATGAGGGAGGAGATGAGCATGTTAGTTATGACTCGCGTAGTGTACGACGGTATAATCTGCGTATTGCGCTTTAACAGTATGTATAATATTATGCTGAGAAATGTATAAAGAAAACTAGTATGTACAGCTCTGGACAAAAGTATGGACACATTATATAAAATTTGGCGTAGATGCATCTATCCGAAAAATTTCCGATTATCACTTGATGTTATAAGTCGGGGATTCCACGACAGACATTTCTTCCAAAAACCAGGATTAGTCTATTAGTAACGTGAGAAAATTGTAGCAAATAACAATGTCTAGAAAAGCAAAAGAAATTATAAGTGAGGAAACAAAAAATAATATTAAACTTGGACAAAATGTGGAAGTCTTTTTGTTAAATATAAAAAATTATTAATAGAAGTCGATTCGCTGTTAGAAGCGTGACAAAGCGATTTCAACATGAATATGATTTTAAATGTAGCAAGCGATGTGGTTATTCCTCAAAGTTAACAGACAGAAAAAACGGAAAATTGTAAAAGGAGTGATCATAAATTGTAAATTAAACTCGTCGCAAATTAAAGTAATGTTAAATGAAGAAAATCGATAGGAAGTAAGATCGAAAACCAAGAGTATTAAAAAATGCGGCTTATTCTGCTCGTGTTGCAGGAAGGAAGCCGTACGTATCTAAAAAGGATCGAAAATGGAGGAAAAAAATTATGATAGAATTGATAAAAAAGGATTCCACGCTATTGAGTACTGTACTATTTACAGATGCAAGCGAATTTAATACATTTAAATCAGAAGGCAGGGTATTGGTATGGAGATGGCCAAATACAGAAATGGATTTCCACCATTTTCAAGTTACTGTAACATATGGAGGGGGAGTGTGTGGTTCTATTGCATCATTGGTTATGGAGAATAAGTATTTAGAGACCAAATTATAGCCATATATCTATATTTAAATATATGAAAAGAAAATTTATTTCATAGTGCTGAAAAATTAAATCTCCCATATAACTTTTATTTCCATCAAGATCACGATCCAAAGCATACTGCCTATATTGAACCACAATGAATCGTTTACAATACTGCTCACGCGGTAAATACATCACCCCAAAGGCCAGACATGAATCCAATCGAACATGTTTGCATTGGTTTAGAAAGGAGAATTAGGAAACCTAATATTACGAATAAAAACTAATTAAAAACTATTATTTTGAAAGAATGAAACAATGTTTAGCCGTATTTTAAACGAAAATTGACGACTTCAATGTCAAGACAATCGAAGGAAATTATTATGGAGAAGAGAGGACAAATCAAATATTAATTCTTAATTTCTAGATATTTTTAGTCATTTGTGCCTACACCTTTCTCCATGCTTAATAAGTTCAATAAACATGTTTTTGTTATTATTTGGTATGCCTCTTTATATATGTCACTGCTTCCATGAAATAATAAATTAGATCAATATATAAAAACTCGTGTCAAAATAATTTTCTTCTTCATCAGTTTGTTACATAGTTATAAGCATTTGAATCAAGAAAATTATACTCTGCCAATACCTCCATCAGGCACTGCATATATGTTACCGTAAATGTAATTGATCCGGTGATTATGTATATTTTCCGGTTGTGGGATAGGTTTTGATTATATCCATGTGACGTAATCCTTTACGGACGACAAACGATGTTAAGTAATAAAGAGTAACAAATGGAGGGAAATTTTCTGAATTAAATAATATGTCCAACATCGATGGCAATGCTAAAATTAATCTTCACTACATTCCAAGCAGTTTTCACTCTAAAAATTAAATAAATTTGCACGTGTATCATGACACGAGTCCCCAAAAGGTTAAAATAGCCATTTATCGAACTTTTGAATTCACATATATAATTCACAGTCGAGGGGTGATACTCCGCGACTCCCCCGCGGTGGTCATGCGACCTTTCCAACGTCGCGAAGTTTCGTTTTCCGCCTCTAGGCGCCGCGTGTTCATGCGCGTTCTGCGTCAGGGCGCGGCCCGCTGACGTTCCGATTTCGCTATCGACGCAACAATTCAATATTCTCCACACCCCGGTGAAACCGTTTACAAAGCGGGATGAGTGCTCGGCCGAGTGTTGCCGTCGAACAGGCGAGACATGTCGCAGCGTCCGTCGCCTGTGCTCGTCCGAGCGCGTCTGAAACGACTGGCGCCTCTCAGAAATTGAACAAGGGTTTGGGAAGTGGAGGAGGAATTGATACTATGACCCTTCCCCCGCCATTCGCTGCTAAACCGCCGAAAATCGGAGTCGATATCGACGGAGCTGCCAGAAGGTGGGGAGACAACAAGTGTCGTGATTTAATGTGCCGCTTCTGCCAGTAGGGTTTAATCGACACGGCCCCCATAGGCGCAGGATTGGGATACGCCCAATGAGCGCCGTGCGTGGCCCACTTTACCTCGCACTTACGAATCAGCTCGTAGACTGCAAGCCCTAAGCGCAAACCTTGTGTAGACCGGGACGTTACTAAATCCCTATCGACTCTGCAGGCCAGTCCGCGAGCTGTCCTCACGCAGCTCACCCGTAGAGGGTCACACCATCCGAAGACGGCGGTCCCCTAACCCGCGATATGGGCATAACATCGCACCCTCGAGACCAACCCAAGCAAGCGGTAAGGCGACGGACCGAAGACCGCCCTCCTCAGGGCTCGAACCGGTTCCCGAGGTACCAGTGTATGCAGGGCCGTACTGGTCATACCCCGCGTAAGGACACCATACTTCCTGAATAAGAGTCGTTGCTCACCTCGGCCCAGGTTTGGCCGAATCGGGCATTCCCATACTACAGTGGGACCAGAAGGCCCACCGCAGTCCTGGCGAAAAACAGCATCAACCCCGAAGCCGGTTAGGGCGCGGCGCACGTGCACCCCCAGCTGCGCCTGAGTCGGCGACGCCGCCACAGCGATGAGTCCCCTACTCCCTACATCTAAGAAGGGTAGCTAGGAACGGGTCATTGTCTCTCCGCCATCGACACTTGGCCATGGTGGGGCGAGGTCAATGGGGCGGGAGAGCAGCGCCGGAACGCTCCAGGCCTATACGGTGGAGAGATCGACCCAGCTCCCGTGTCAACCCGTCCTATCCCAACGAACAGTGACCGCCGCGATCACATATGCGGCGGTCACGAAGCGCGAGACCCATACTCTAAGGATCGTCGCGGCGATAAACATTCCGCTGACGTCAACACCGTCTCCGCTCCGAGCGATAGTCCATGATGCTAGACTCATCGGCATCAGCGACGACGACGACGACAACGACGACAAGGACAACGTCGACCATGGTGGTCATGTTATATCCCCTCGCTTTCCTCGAAGATATAAATCATGATAATACTTCTTACCTAAATTATCACGAACATTAGGAATATTCAGAGTTGAACCAGTTATACGTTTGTTGGTAATAGTGAATTTAATGGAGACAATTAGCAACGTGTAACTTGTCCATTAGTTCTTTCGTTACCGGTAACTAATGTTAGACGGTAAAATAAATTGCACCACACCCGTGCAATAAATTCATGTGGTAATTATAAGCGATATTATAAATACAAACCATTCTATAACCATGAGCAATGAGGTAATATACGTGACTTTGGATCATTGGATACAAACGGGGTAAGTCGAAAATTCAAATATCAATCTGCCGCGCATGCTATTACCCTCATAAATGGGTAATAAAGTTTAGTGGGATAAATATCGGAGTTCGTTGAATAAATTACAGTCAAAGCTTGTTAAATCCGTACTTTGTATGCACGCGTGTTGCTCCGTGTGAGACAAAAATGATAATGAATTCATGATATCAGGATGATTGAAAATCTCTCGACCTCGCGATTAAAAATTCACTTTTCTCCCCCAAATTTCGACAATTAATCCTCTCAATAGTATCGACGAATCACGATCGTTACGTGAGACCTTCTAGCTAATATAATAATTAATTACTTTCAAAACTTCCTAATTTTTAATTTGTACACTCGCGTGTTGTTCTGCGCGAGTAATGCGTGACGAAAGGAATAATGAATTCATGATCACAAGATGATTAGAAATCTCTCGATCTCGCGATTAAAAATTCATCCTTTTTCGGCCTGCAGCCAACTGATTATGTGGGGTCGTAGCCCTGACCATTTCTCTGCCGATAACACCACCGGCGGCATCCCCGCAGCCAGCTGCGCGAACACTGTTGCGGGCTAGCACGCGCAGGCTACCTTCATTAAGACCAGAGGGTGGCAAAGGGGGATGCCGACGCCGCAATAGCGGGTGCCTCCAGTTACGCCGAGGGACGTCGGCACCTTGGGGGAGTGCGCAGAACCTTGGAAGCGAATCTCTCTGTCGCTGCAAAGGAGGGAAACCCCACGACGCTATGCCATACTCACCATCGTCGCGTCCATCATCCCCAAGTGGACGGGAGCCGGGCACAGATGCGCAACAATCTGCCACCAATGTCCCTCTTGTGCGTCGCCCCACACTCCGCGCGACACCGACGCACCGCCCAGCAGCCATGACCGTTCGTCGACATACTGCAATACAATGGGATAGTATGTATCAAGAATGTATCCTTATCACTTTTAGTACCGAGCGAAAGGTGCGTAACTAAGCGGAGAATACCGGGTCGAATTGTCGAATTTGCAGAGGTTTGCGAAAATGCTCGTAAAACCGAAAGTAGGAGTGATATTTACAAAATTCAGAAAGCAGCATATCGCGAAACAAACTGAGATATAAAACGATGCTAACTGTGTTTCGATATTTATTGAAAATCATAAGAATAACATAAATATAAGGCATCATGAAAATCGTACAAAGTGATTTCTCTTCTTCAAACCGTAATTGCAGATAACAGAAATCACCGTTTGGTCATAGCTTTATACATATCAGGTAGTATGATGTATAGGCATTGTATTTTGCAATCATTTGCAATGAAATAGTTGGTGGCGAATAGCAATACGAAAGGCTAACGTTATGATGCACGGCAAGTGTCAGACAGATCTACTACACAAGTAGATCGTGCAGCTGGTAATACGTCAGCTATATCTAATTCGTCAACATGTCGCACTAATTCTGCATCATCCATATTCGTACAGGGTATATCTTTTCCAAGAAATGAGCAACAAAACTAACAAAATTTTCCCCTACTGATAGTGTTTATATGAAAGCATTGACGGTTCTTGAACACTCACTGCACTTACAGGAATCAAGAAAAATTGAAAAAAATTTTAGGCTCGCTGTGTCTATGCACGGGTGCCACTTAAGTTTACTGATAACTTTTACAAACATCGTAAAGATTACGATTACGGTCCAGAGAAACTATCCCGTGTCGGCGGATATCCGAGGGATATCCAGTGTCCTGTTTCGACCTTATCGCTCTGACATATACAGACCCTCGGCAATAGTCAGCATAAGATATGACAAAAAGTAAATTCTAATAACCATTTCTTCACATTTGTTGAATCGAATATGAACAATTTTAACATTTTATAAAGTTATTTTTAAACACAGATCTCTTGTGATAAGTATAATAAGGCTCCAACGGACGCGCAACGATATATCGTCGTTGGCATTTTTGGCAAGTACACCGAGCGACGATATATATTGTTAAATTTTATTATTCATTCAAATTCCCTTCACACTCCTTCCTCATTTTCTATCCCTCTCATTACGCCTGTCTATACATAAATGCATATATGCTGCAAAACACGTAGTATTAAGAACAGTATGTAATCTGCTCAGTTTCCCGCGACATGAACGACCACGTGGGGCTGAAAAGGGCCCCCCCCCGGTCACTTACCAATAACTAAATATATTTAACCTGCCCGCCGGCAGAGCCCGGGCCTATCCTGCGATTCTGCGAATCCGACAGGGGGGATCGCCCCCAAGGGGTCCAGAGTTATATATATATAATTTTAATTAACATTATATTGTGTTGG
>NIJG01001342.1:2182-17295 GCA_002201625.1 Euglossa dilemma | reverse complement strand
ATGCATATAGATTGTTTATTTGAACATGAATAATTACAAATGTTGCCTAAAAATTGTATACAAGTTGCATTTAACGCGGATCGAGCCACCAATATTTGTTTACGTACTTGCGATGTGAATCCTCGCGATCTATTTTTAATCGTTTTGTGTTAACCTTCGACGCGTTGTTGAGACTGCCGTCTGTTATACAGAATTTCCGTGTTGCTCGCTTTTCTGGGCATGTGGTAGAACAAGGGTACGTTTTCCTCGTCCTGGATGTACCCTTGACCGTCCAGATGTACAAAATCTTCTGGTGGCGTGTATCCCGTTAGGCAGGCTCTCTCGAAATACCCGGGGTTCGAGTATACCGAGCTATTTATTAGGCTATTGCCCTTTACATTTCTAATGTTTGCCCAATGATTACGAATTAATTTGAGCATGAACAAGTCTATTCTGACTATTTCCGCGAATTCGTAAAGTTTATGATTGCTAATTCGTTTTGTGAAATTCGTCTTCGGAGTCCGGTATTTGCCCAGACAAGTTCTGAGGCATCTTCTCTCGAAACTCCTCAGCTTGTATATTGTACTTGCCGTTACATTAAACCATATGGGGCAACCATATGTGAGTATCGGTCTTACCAGTGCTTTGTAGCAGATAATTTTGGTTTTCGCGCTCAGCAATTTTGAATAAAACAGACGCTTATGATTGGCGAATGCCCTCTGAGCTTTCTCGATCTGTGTTTCGACATGGTTGATAAAGTTTAACTTAAAATCCAGATGTACGCCTAAGTAACGAACCACTTTTTTATTCGCAATTTTTATCCGATCGTCTTTTCCGTCGTGCAGTTCAAACTGTTTCCAGTGTTTCATTACGTCGTATTTGGAACGGTTTGAAATGTACGGTCGAAATAGAATGGTTTCGCATTTTCCGGTATTAATTTTCAACTTCCACGTGTGGAAGTAGTCTTGAATTTTTTCAAATGTTTCTTGTAATCGCGTTTTCAAGATCGAAGGTTTACTGTTTTTTACGTATATTAAGAGATCGTCGGCGAAGGCTATTGCGAATTTGTTCGGATCGTTATTTAGATCGTACATGCGGAGTAATTCGCTTATGTAAATGCTAAATAGGATGGGCGAATTGACAGTGCCTTGCTGTAAGCCATTCTTGATCGCGAATGTTTTCGCGGACGAGCAATTGTTTCCCGCGACAATGAATTTTTTGCCATGTACCATGTCCCAGATCATTTTGACAAGGTGCGGTGGAAAGCCTCTCTTTATCAGTTTAAAGAAGAGACCGTCCAGCCACACCGTGTCAAAAGCTTTTTCCAGGTCAATTAGGAGCGCGCCTACACATTCGTCGGCGTTTCTCGCCCAGCAAATATCGGAAGTAAATTTGGAGATCGCGTGAATCGTAGAATGCTTGTACCTGAACCCGAATTGAGTCTCAGGGATAATGTCGTTCGCGTCACAGTAGGTGGTCAGGGATTTGTTTATGACAGTTTCGAAAACTTTGCTAATATTCGCGAGGAGGCTAATTGGTCGGTAATCCGTTGGGTTGCTTCCGTCCTTTCCTTTCTTTTTGATTGTTATTAATTTCGCTATTTTCCACGCGGTGGGGAAATACATTCGGTTTAAACAGTTATTGAAAAGAATCGCGTAATTGTATACGTATTGTATTGGCAAGTTTTTCAGAGCGATATTAGGAACGTTGTCGAAACTGGAGGATTTTTTGTTATTTAGTTTTTTGAATGTTAGTTTTAGTTTTGTGTACGATGTAAAATAGTCCGTGGGTACGCGTGCGTCATTGGGGTCGTCCGCCGTATTGTCGTTGTCGAAAGTACATACCGTTTTGTCGTTCAGTCTGTCTTCCAAAATTTTCTGTTTTAGTCTGTCGATTTTCTGTCGGATGATGTGGGAAAGTTGCTCTTTACCCATGTGCATGTTTTGTGTATGTACAGTTTCGGAATGGTTACCCAGGACATTTAATTTGTTCTGAGCCTTCGTTACGAGTACGTCTTGTCAATCGTGTGTTTGACGAGCGTCGAATCGTACTTGTATTCCGAATGAGGTGCCCGTTCGCCATAGGAATTTTTAGCGTTACTATGGTGTTTGCTTCCTTCGGACGGAATATACCATTGATCGCGGGGAAGAATGTCGAGGATTGTCGCGGCGATATATTTGAGATTTTATTTTTCCAAAAGGCGTTCACCGAATCGTTGAACGCTTTCCTTGTTTCGTGTTTGATTCCTTTTAATGCGACTTTAAGCGCTGCTACTGACGCGTCATTTCTGTTCGTGTACTATTCGAGTCTCGTAAGTCTATTTAGTCTCGTCATTATGTGGCTCTTCTGTTTACGTAATTGTTTGATACGTGGAGTAATGTATTTGTCTGTCCCTTTGCTGTCTTTAATTCGAGGAATCGTGCAGTCGATGGCTCTGTTTATATTGCGGTTCAGTTCGACCGGGAAGTAGTCCATTTCTTTCTTGTTCTCGTTTCTGTTGCTTGAGATGTCTGGGATGTTGGTCTTGGTTAAGTATTCCGCGAATTCTGTCCAGTCGGCATTTTGGTAATTTTATTTTCCTGGTATTACTGCTTCGTCTATTTCTAGCGTTCCCATCGAGGGTATCGATATTTCTCTGCACACCGCTCGATGGTCGCTGTCATAGACGAAGGAATCTAGAGTACCGTGGCTGGGGGTATTATGGAATTGAATGTTATCCGCTAAGCAGATGTCAATAAATGCACTACTCGGAGGAAAGAGGGTATTGTTGTCCTGTGGATGGAGAGACGGTATGAGATATTGTTTTCGACGGATCACTTGCTAAGTGTGATCCCTCGGGTATTGTTTATGGCATTACCCCAAGAGTGGTGTTTCGCATTCAGATCACCGGCTATGATGTAAAAGTGGTTTCCTTTGTGTAGTTCGAGTTGCCAGAAAAGCGACTTGAACTCCGTCATTAATTCGTTTCCAGCATTGCTCGCCGCGTACCCGGCGATTATGAATAGCTTACCTGCACCTTGGAGTTTTATTTCTATAACGGTCGGCTCTAAGCTTTTGTTTGTCGTTTCGTGGTCTGAACAAATTCGTCTAAATTTAATGTTTTTACCAATGACAGTGCCCGTTCCTCCAACCTACTTTGCATCAGGCCTATCGCTCCTAACAAAATTATGTTCCGCGAATGAAATTTTGTGCCTCTTGTTCAATTTGGTTTCGCACAGTAACACAATATCCGGTTTCCTATGGTTAAGACAGTCCAGGAGAGAGGCGCGTCTTTCGTTCGTTATGATGGTATTTACGTTTATTTGTTTTATTTTCAGTCGATGTAGCGTAAGTTTGTTGGCAGTGTGTCTCTGTTCTATGCTAGCTGAATTATCCATTAAAAGTCTGTTCCGAGAGATTCCGCTATGAAGTTGATTTTGTTAGAATTTATGGCAACGGTTTCTGCTATTCTCGCGTTCTGTTGATTAATTGTGATTGACATTTGTCTAATTACGTTATGTAATGTCGCGTTAGGTGTGTTTGTGGAGTCGGTTTGCCTATATTTTGTGGTTTCCACGTCGGGGGCAGTGTGCGTTTCAGTCTCTGTTCTCGTGTGAGTACCTGCGAGCATCGCGCTGCACGAGATCTGTGGGTTTGTCATTTTGTTTATTGCCTGTATTTTCTTGTCTCTTTCTGTCTTGGCAATGAGTTTTGTCTCTTCTATTTTCTGTTTCCTTTCTTGGAGCTTTGGGCATCCCCTTTACGAGGCAGGATGGCCAAAGCTCTTCCAATTGACGCAGTAGGGCTTGTCTATATTTGCGTCCGTGCGTGTGCACTCCCCTGGATTATGTTGCGAGTCACATATTACGCAGCGATAATCCAGGTTGCAGAGCAATATGACCTATTCTCTTGCATTGGACCCGTTCTCTTTTCAGTATTTTCTCCCAGGTAATCAAGGAATGCAGCACAATTTTTATATGTTTTAAGTTGTCTACTTTGCTGACAGGAGGCAGCTATACAATGTATATTGGGCGCGTTCTCCCCTCAAGTGCGGATTTTCTGGTCTCAAACCGTTTGACTTGTTCGAATTTCACGTTTGGCACATTTTTAGCACGAAGCTCATCAAGAACGGTTTCTGGCTCGAAGTCTCCGTCTAGGTTTTTTAGTAGAACCGATAAGATCTGCGAGCTTTTGGGTGTATATGTAAAAAATTTGACGGTGTGTTTCCTTAAGAGATCACACACCGTTTCATGCGCCGAGGTTGAGTTTACATGCAAGAGGTGTTTACCGTTGCTAATTTTTTTCTATGTAAAATTCTCGTGTTATTTGCGAAACGATACCGATAGTCGTCTTACAAGGTGTGTCGAATATTGCGATGGGGGGAGAGCTTGCGCTCCGTACCTCCTTACACGCTGCTTGGAACGGTCCTCCTTGTCCGGTGGCGGTGACCCTCTTCGCCTTCATCCCCGAAGGTGGCGGTGGTGCGTCCTTACTTAGAGGCTGTTAGTGATGGCTGGTGCTGGTGTAGGTCGCTGGGCTCATGGGGTGGCTGGTACGGGGACGCTTGATTGGGCCAACTTTTGACCATGGCTCCTTGTCTCCATTCGGTGTTTCCAACTCCTGGGCTGCTAGTCTCTCCTTTGTCCTGGATGCCGGTTGAGTTGACTGCTGGACAGTGGGCGGTGGAGGACGGGGATTTCCCCCGTTATTTTTCGCTCTCTCCTCTTCCAGTTGTTTGGAGAACAGCTTCACTGTTTTATTTAATTTCTCGACGATTTTCATTAAACCATCTATCTGTGGGGATGCAGGTATTTCTATTACCTCTATTGATGCTTTGGACGCTTTCTTCGTAGGTGCCATATACGTCGTTGTAATTTATATTTTTAAGATAAAATTTGTTGTTTTTAGGCTTTTTAGTTTGTCCGTGTTGCTGATTATTCGGGCATTAATCAAGTTAACGCTCTTCTGAGTATATCCCTTTTATTCTATGAAGGCTATTACACCAACAATGTTCTTCGTTTTGATAATTATAAAAATCCGTAATGGTAATATATCCGATTGGGTATCCACTGTTATTTCGGGATTGCTAGACTGCACATAGTTCCCTATTTGGTTTTCTTGACGTCGTGTTACACGGAACTTTGAAACTATGGACCATTTCGTAAGCGCAGGTGTAAGCTTTACAGCTTAGGGCTCTGACTACGGTGGATCGGACGGGCACATCCGTCACCTACGGCGGTCTGTGCTATAAATGTATATATTTTTGTATTTTTGTATCTATAAAGTATCACCTAATTTGTAATAAAGGAGTTCTTTCTTAACTTAAAAATTTTTTACTTTTTTAACCCCTATCATTGAGAGATGCAAAGAAAATTTTAAATGCGCAAAAAAGCAGAAAATAAACAGATATTAAAAACAGATATTACAAAGCCAAAACAGCATCAATAATTTCAGCACTCCCGTTTCTAAAACTGTATAGCTTTGCTACTATTATTATGTTGTGCAACATCGTTTGATCTCAGTAATTAAAGGTGTGCATGTTAATAAATTATAAATACTCTGTTTTGAAACAATTTTTTTCATCGCAAGCACCAGCCAAGCAACGCGCTACAATGAGGCATAGACGCGACCGCTGACGATCGGTCGCATGCACCGTGCACTGTTTCGTTGCGACGCGCCGTACTGCGAGAGTACCGCGGCGGAGAATCCGTCCGTAGCGAAAGGGTTAAACACGCCTCTTTAACACTAGGTTTACGGGGGTTTTTTTTGTATACCTATTTCTACGGACACCCGTCAGATTAAGGGTAAAGAAAAGCACATATTTTCTTTAAAAAAAAAATTATGGGCTTAATTTGAAAAGAATCGCAGTATTAACAGACTTAATATAAGTTAATTAAATCTGTTAATATCGTATAATTGAAGCAACCCATCCGTCAAATTGACCAAATTGACGGGCCCCGTAAATCTAGTGTTAACCGTTTTAGTGCCAGGCGAGAAAGAGGTGCTTATGCGAAGATAACCGGCCGAATTTTACGATTTTACTAGGATTTCGAAGAAACCAAAAATAATAAGAACCAAAGGAAAAGGAATATTTACATAATTGAAAAAGCAGCGTATTAAGGAGAAAATAGAGAATGAAACGGTGATGCTAGTTTTTCTATATTCATCGAAAATTACATAAATAGCAAAGGTATAAGCATCTTTTTATCACAACTTTATATAGACCGTTTATTGCAAAGTATATACTTCAAATTTCCAATATATTTTTTAACAAAATAAGTAATATTGCACAAGGAAGAAAAAATAACTCCAAGGCAAGACGGATTATCTCATCCGAAACAAGTAATTGTTATAGGTAAAATTGCTGAAAGAAAATTATGTTATAATAAATATATTTGTGATATTATAAATTTATTTTGAGATAGAGATCTCTCGCAATGCGAATAGTAAGGCGCTATAAGGTGCGGGCCGAAATATCGGCTCTGGCACTTTTCGCCAGTACAGTGAGGGCCTGCTGGCACTAAAATGGTTAACCCTTTGCACTCGATTAGCGACTATCGGTCGCCATGAAATTTTGAAGGCTCATATTAATTAATATATCAAATTTAAGACAATATAACAATATTCGAAATATCGAAATCAAATAATTCTACGTGTTAATTATTATACGACTGTCTATTTACCGCTGAAAAACATAATATCAGTTTTATACCAGAAAATTTGTGAATTTCTACACTTCTGTAGCTAAAAGATCGCCGAGTGCAAAGGGTTAACTTCGTTATGTATGCATATTGATAAATAAATACTTTAAAACACAGGTATACATATCGTATACCAGAGAGCTGCAAATAGAGAAATAGAAATAAGAAAATTTCGGAATCTTTTCGTTACCGAATGGTTGCCCTCGGAAAATACTATACCCGACAACACTAAAACAAAACAATGAAAATGTCACATTATTTGACATCACTGATTCGTAAGAATCAGCAGGACAAGGTTATAAGAAGGGCGTGCGCGTTATTCTACCAGAAGAATAGGCAAAGTGTTGAATGCAAAGAAGCGAGGAAAAATGTCAAAAAACTACGATCTATTTTTTGCCAATTACGATCTTTAATATGTTTATAAGATCTATAAAAGTAAAAGGATTAGAGTTTTAGGATCAGACTTTACATATCCTTATATGATATCGAAAGACAAAACTTATAAACCATACTATTCTGACCATGCGATCTCAAGAAATTTGAGGTATCGATGTTTTTTTAAATGACACCCTATAGTGTCTTTTCCATATCCTTACAGGGTATCAAAAAACAAACTCGACACGACCTATAAATCATACTGTTCTAATCATTCGATCTCAGAAAATTTTAGATATCGATGTTCATATTAACGACACCATGTAGTAAAAGGATTAGAGTNTTAAAAAAATATATTCCCTTCAAAAATGTTGAAAAAATTAAGTTTTCAAATAGCACTTTATATATCAAAGCAATAGCAAAGAAGAGAAAATTGCAAATGGGTGACAAAAACTTGTGTTTATTATTAAGACTCGAAATTACATTTGCATGATTAATCTCGAGTAAATGTTGCATTACTAGAAATTCATCTAGAAACTTATCTACAAACTGTCTACAATTTACAACAACAAAAAAATACTTGCATTTGTGACAGCTTATCTTAGCACTTTACAGACAGACCATGTAATTTACAGAACACTTATGGATTTATGGATTTAGAGAACCTTTTGAGAGGCACTTATGGTCCTATTGCTTGGTTACCACGGTTTTCTCACCACTTGGATTTTTTTCTATGCAGTTATCCGCAGTCAATAGTTATAATAATAATTTAATAATAACATTTAAATATTCCGTATTTCGCATTGGAACGGCATATGCTATTGACTGCAGCTGACCATAGAAAAAAATCAAGTGGGACGAAATTGGAGATTCACTGTGACCAAGCGGTATATTGGGTTAGCAAGAAAGTAATTTCGGTTTGTACCAGTAAGTAGCGCTATATTTCGTTATTCTTTTGTTATTGTTAGAATTCTTTTCTCTTCAGATTCGGTAGTTGATAGCTTTAGGTCACTATAGAAACAAATTCCATGTAGCTTTGTTCAGAAGTGTTAGTTTACAGTCAATTTTACCATGGAGTGCCAAATTTTCGACATTTCGGCATCGTTCTCGAGCATAAGTCTGGTCTGGTCTGCTTTGATGCTTACCACTTGGGTCCAAGTTTCGTCGAGCTAAATGGTACGGGAAGGGGTTAATGATGCAAATGGGTTAATGCAAAAGCACACATTTTGTTATGAGATTCAGCAATGAAAGTATACGACACCCTTGTTGCTGTTTTTAGCAGAGACACTGAGTAACAAGAGTATCAATCGTTAACCCTTTCGCTACTATGGCTGACTATAGTCACCGACTAGCAAAATAGTGGGAAAAATTAAAACGAGTGCTATTGTTCTGCTTAGCTTTCTTCGCGAAGGATTGCAAGCGTTTAACTCTTTTCGAAAAGAATTTTCACACGCGATATTACGATTGTTCATTTTCTTCTTTCTTTCATTTTTTCTTTTTAAATTGGTTCTGAATGCTAAATACTTCGTTCACGTAATGTTTCTCTACCCTTGGCACGGCGTTTCGTTCCGCGGCGGGGCCCACCGTAACGAAAGGGTTAACAAAGTTCTGCAATTGTAAGTATGACTCGTATGACAATTAAAAGACGAGAATGTCTCAATAGCTTTGCTAATCTACGAAATATATCACATAGATTAAATAGAATCAGTAAAAGCAACAGTGATAATACGATGATTATGAGAAAATTCATGGCTGCATTACTAGAAGAATATATGGACTTTTGTACTGCTTGGGATTCGTCAAGACCAGAAGACAAAACCATGGAAAAATTGAAGCGAACACTCCAGATAGAAGAACTCTCAAGTGGAACCAAAACCTGTCTTCAGAACTGTCTTCGAGAAGAAGAAGAAGAAAAATCAGAAACAAAATAAACATAAACATGACGAAAAGAATAAATAAATCAGGAAACAACAGGGAAAAAAAGAAATGCAACTTTTGTAACAAACTTGGTCACAAGGAAAAAGAATGCTAGAAAAGAGAAAACAATTTCCTCCGTGTAAGTACTGCAAGAAGTGCAATCGCACTGAAAGGGCAACTCTTACTATGAAGAAAACAACGGGAAGGAAAGAAATAAAACTACTTTCCTAGCTGAAAGTCATATAACACATCAAGATTCAGAGATGGACAGAAAATTTATCTACAGTCGTGGCTGTGCAGGATATAAGTCTGGCGACAAAAATGTTTCGACTGGCCTATAGAAAAGAAACCAAGTGAATAGAAATGTTGCAGAAAAGGAACATTGTATGATTGCAAATAAAATTAAAACAGTTGATGGTAAAAATGTTATGTTAATATTATTAAAGATAAAAGTCGTGTGAAAAAGCTATCGAAAAATATACTGTCCGTATAATAATGGAAATGCACAAACAATGGTGGAGTAGTTATGTTTGACAAAACATCTGTGAAAATACTCGCAACTGGTGAAATTGACAACCGCAAAAACAATATCATAATTAAGGGAAAGAAAATAACAACAAGCCTTATGAAGTTGATGTGAGCAATAATAAGATGGTACTTCTAACTGAAAAAATGGAAATTATGAAGTGGCACTGTAAAATTTGCCCAATTTGTGTGCAGGAATACATCAATCGATATGAAAAATCAAAGAAGCTCAGTTCTATGAGTCCTGTGTTATCTGAACGAAAACAAGGCATCCTAAAATAAAAAATATATTTGTATAAAAAAGTTTGTTAAAAAATTCATTGCTGAAGGTGAAGCACAATTTAAAAACAGAGATAATTTGCTGTGAAAATGGAGGCAATATAGAAGTGATAAATTCAATGTTTCATGTAAAAACAGAGAAATAAGAATTCAGTACACCATACCTCATACTACATCATACCTCGATTAAATGGAGCATCTGAAGATATAAATCTTACACTTATCTATAATAGAGATCTATAATACATGCAGCAAGTCTAAATAATAAAATGTGGGATTTTGCTATAGAAATTGCAACATACATTTTCAACAGAAGCTGAACGTCTGTCTTGAATGCAACACCTTTTGGCAAAGGACCGGCAGGAAGCTAGATCTCAAGAAACTCGATGCTTTGGTACAGCAGTATACAGCAGTATACACCAGAAACCTAGGCAAACTAAAGAAACTTGGGAAGAAAGCTATAAAAGGCATTTTTATTGAATATTCTCACTACAGATACCATATTTCGGATCTAGTTGAAACAAAGGTCTATGTGTCCAGAGATTTTATAATCCATCGAAGCTATCGAATGTTATTTCAATTTTCTCCATAGTCGAATTTTTTTCAAAATTCTCTAAATTACAAAGACATATTATATTTTGCTCTATTTATTTTTCCAAAAAGTAGGAAAGGGAATTGGCACGAAACTAGCTAATGAACGGAACAACCAATTTTGCAAGCATTTGGCATCGTATGCGTAATGTATGTTGCACATCTACTTACATGTAGCAGTGCCCATAATTAGCCCATAATTATGAAAGTGGTCCAAGTCAGATATTTCTTCTTTCGAGTTATTTAATGAATTGCATTTGCATAAATTGAAAAATATTTTTACATTTTTACATTTTCAAATATTCTTCTTTAGAATGTAACTATGAAATTTAACTATTAAAGAATGGAAATTTATTATGAATACGAAATTTTCTGTGAATTTCGTACGAAAATGTTGTTTTTAAAGCTTAAAATGTCCTATAAATGACTTAAATCAATAAAGAACTATGAGTTTTATTTGAAACAATAAACTTAATGAAATAATTCATGAACTTTTATCAATGATTCGAAATAAGTGATGCATTTTTATCATTTCGAGTTTTTAAGATTTTCAAAATGTTCCTGAAAAATTCGAGGAATGTGTGGTAGTAAAGACATAATATCTTTAAGCTTTTCTCCCGATACTGGTCTAGGGGTGGTGTATAAAGGAAGAGCTTAACATTTCCGTATATTTTGGGTCTTCCTCTTTTAGGGGAACGATCGAAAACGTGGGATTCAGGAGTATCTAAAGTAGTTTTATGGAACATTTTATATAGTTTATTTTTCACGAATCTCATCCATGGTATTTGCAGCCAAGAGACAGATTCGGTCGCGGTATTTTTTCCTCTTCCTGTTATTCACTCTTCTAGTGATTTCGTTGAAATAAAATCGGTCTGTAACATTCGTTTTATGGAAACTGTATTTCTTCTTCTACACATTTCTATCAGTTCATAATAATGCTCAGGGTTGTACAAGTAATTTGCTTTTTTTTTTTATTTTCATTTCTATGAAAGCAAAATCACGGTCATTCGATAGAAACCAAAGAAAAATTCGATAGCAAAAATTTTCGACCTAGACTACTAAATGACCACAATTAACACTAAATGAATTCCATATAATGTTGAAATTACAACCACCGTATAATGGTTCATTTTTTATGATACCGTGAAAATTACATTGAATAAATTTAGTTTTAAACAATATGGCGTAAAATAACTGATAAACTCATTTTTTTTCTTTTTTTTTTCTTTCTGTTGAAGAAAATTTTGACTTAGACCACTCTCGTAATTACCGGCACATATACGAAGTTGCAAACAAAGAGCTCTAACGACAGTGAGATAGAAAAGAGCGTGAATGGTAAATGTGAAAAACGAATTTGAATATTATTTTAAAATATTCATTATAAGCCGATGAAAAGTCTTTATCGACATCATCATTATACAACATGTAATATGAAAATGATTTAAAACTTAGTAAAACCAGATAGTGCATGAATACTTAAAGAAAGCATCTATTTGAGCAATTCATATTAAAAAGTGTCGAATAATTTTATGCTTTGATGTATCTAGTCGGTAATGAAATTGTCAATAAAAATTTATGCAATTATTTATTTATTAATGCGTCATCCAGCTTCGCTGCTGACATACGCAGCTTTGTCACGGTAAAAAAAGCTGTTGGGTCTCTGATGACCCCGTTACCGTGACGCGAAGGTTAAGAAAGCACGACTCCATAGGGAAAGTAAATTTTGCTTAAAATTAAAATAAATATATACACTTTTATGTTACAAAATCAGAAAAAATATTCAGCTTTTATTGTTTTTGTTAAATGATTTTCACATTAAAATTAACAATGCTTTACTATCCCCTTCTCGTGCCGCTTAGTTCGACGAAACTCAGGCCAAAGCGGTAGGCATCGACGCGCGCTAAACAGACCAAACTGATGGTTGTAAACAGCAGCAATACGAACAGAAATGTAGTCGCCCACGATACCTGTGTTATAGTCAATTTTACGCGATACTTTTATAAATTGTATAGATATTACAAATTTATTATATTTGGTATATAATAGTGTATTATATTGGTTGTATATTAGTTGTATACATATTATTGTAGAAAATATTCAACAGTTTGAAACTTTCATTGCATGAATAAAGAATGCGTCAAGAAGCGTCTTGAAATGTAGTTTGGACCTCTTTCGCTCCGCGCGTAGTATGTATCGATACTGCGCCTAAAAGTAAATAGCATATTATTTTTAAAAAATGTAACCATAAAGCAGAATGAATATCTAAAAAGAAAGGTACTGATAGGAACTAATATTCAGTCATGATCGTAACGGGCAAAAGATCAGTGCGCGAGTTCGGCTTGTTTTATGTTTACGTTTGGTCCAAGTATCTGGTCGCGAGTCTGACTAGTGATATTCATGTTTGGTCCGAGTATCTGTTCGCGAGTCTGACTCGCGATATTCGTGTTTGGGCCAAAATCATCATCGCGAGTCAGACTCGCTCAAGTACGAGAAGGGGTTAATTATTATTCAGTCTTCTCCAGTTTGTGTATGAAGGAAGGGGTATATAATGTAATAAATCCATTAAGAAGTTGAAGTTGTAGTCGAAGTCCTCAGTTCGAGACACCATTTCAGTGTTCCTTTTTTTCCTTTTTACTCTTACCATGAAAAATCATACTCAAAGATTCACAAGTTTTCTCTTCGGATATTTTAATATATTCAATATTCTGGTTCCGGTTTTTTCTTGAATTTGTTATAAACTAATTATTAACAAATTGCTGAAAATTACAGGGGCATATCCGGAGACGCGCAAGAATCGGAATTAGCGGATTGAAAGTGAAATTTGAAATTAAATTGTTTATAAGAAATTCATTGCGCATTAATAGTTCAACTGCTACTTTGATAATCAAACATAATTACGCCACTTTCAAAATAAACTTTTTCATCGCTTCGTTAATCAGCGAATTTCCGTCCTACAGAATCTCAATGATTTGAAATATATTAAGAATGAAATGATCATGTAAAAATGTAACTATTAAGATAGCTACCTCGATTTTTTTCTTTTTTTCTTTTTTTCTTTTTTTTCTTTTTTTTTTTGAAAAATATTCTAAACGTCTTGAAATTTCAGAATATGTCTCGTTCTTCACAATAATCACAATTTAAATAGCCAATGGTCACTAATCTTTACGCACGACGAGTATACTCGTCACAAAAAAAAAATACTGCAATTTCTCCATGACGAGTATACTCGTCAAGCGCAGTTAACTAGTTTCAGTTTCTTGTGAGCATGTAGAGAATTTGTGAGACAGTATGAGAATCTGAATCTAACTTTTCGCAAGCAGCGTAAATTGCGCAAATACAAAAGTCTACATACGTTTGAAAGTTCTGTATGTACATTTTCCCAAAAATCGAGGTAGCTATCTTAATAGTTACATTTTTACATGACATAGCAAATTTGTAATTTTAACACGTTAATACAGAGTAGAATTTTTGATGAAGCAAATTTTCTTATCTCTTACCGTTTTCGATGCCAACTCCAGGCCGACTTGATTTACCGCAACTAGAAAGAATACGTGTAATATTTTTGGTTATTTTTTACGCTTACCAAGCTTCACCTAAATCAAGAGGCGGACCGTTCGCGGCATCTCCTTATTCACTCTGCGTAAATATTCAACATAATAAATGTTTGTAAACATTGAAGTTCCGGTGAAAGCAATAAAAGGAATATCTCATATTAGCGAGATAGATGGAGATAGTAGTAATATTACTAATAACACGGCATTCAAGCGCCGAAAATATGCCTCATGCCTATGATAAAGACTAGAACTTTGCAGAAGCACAGAAAACGCAAAGAAATGCAGAGGAAAGCTTGGAGAATAAAAAATTGAAGATCGGTCGGAAAAGATTTATCAGGAATGGGTTAGAAATAGAACTTTGGCTTCTAAAATTCGAAATTCGAGTAACTGAACATTCGGGACTCGCAAACTCCTAGTCGTAAACAAAGCTAATAATACGTGAAATTTTCGAAGCCCGAGATAATCTATACCCTAGAACAATACTTGGACCTGAAAAGTCAGATAATCACAATCAGATTATCGAGGTAGCATGTTTTCAATACCTCCATCTACGATGTACAGTGTACATGTTAAAAATAAATACCTCGTTTTTTTTTTCTTTTTTCTCCTTACCCATATTAACCCTTTGCGGACGAGTGTCGGACATATTCGCCCAAATCTCGCGCTGCGGTTGGCGAACGTAAGATACGCATGAGAATACTAGCCTAAGAAGTCAAGTTGCCTGGCAATGAAATTCCTATATCAGGAACATCACAAGAAATGCAATATAAAAAAAGTTATCCCATTTGAATTAGTACTACGTCATTTGGTAGATCAATTGATTGGAGATGTTCGAGTTGCTGATCACAAGCCTCCTTCGACATCTAGAATAGTTGAAAGCCGCAACGGCCTTCTACATATTATTAGGCGAGAAGTAAAGGTTTTGTCGTATGCTCTAATCGAAAAGTGAAACATGATAGGAGAGAGTGGAGCTACTGTTGGGCGACTTGTTCAGCTAAACCGGCCTTGTACATAGGTGATTGTTCCGAACTATGTCACACAAAGGACGAATCGTGAATCATAAAACGTGTCATATGTAAACACGACCAAATTTCTTCGTTTAAGATATTGTTGGATTTCATGAATGAAATTCATGTTATTTGAATGAATAAATATAATAAATTATAACGCAAACGTGCGACGTGAACATTTTCTTTACTGTACGCTCCAATAC
>NIJG01001341.1:31618-42409 GCA_002201625.1 Euglossa dilemma | reverse complement strand
CGCTGTACAGTATTGGCAATAGACACCTCAGTTCCCGGTTCGAATGTTAAAGTAGGCCGTCAAGCCATTGTATACCATTACATATTCGTGTAGGGTCATGCTTTATACAGAATGCCTTGCGCTCCGAAAATCTAACCCGCCGTGTCGAGAATGTAACCCCGTGTTCAGGCGGACGAATTGGCATATCTTTTAGTGACGTGAACCATAATTTAATGTATGAATTTGAAACCCGAATGTCAATCCGACCGAGAGCTTTACCACCATCTTTGAGATTCAAACGGCAATGTCTATGGCTTGATATATCTTGTGGTTCCGTAAGTCAAACCCGATACTCCAGGTGTAATTGCACTGTAGAGTATTGGCATTGTACACATTAATTCAAGGTTTGAATAATAAAGTACAGTGTGTAACCCTTGTAAAGCATTCACTATTGATATAATGTCAAAAGTTTAACCGAAGACCTCTCGCTCCGAGAACCTAACCCGATGTATCGTGAGTATATCTTCCTGTTCAGAGATAAAAATTGGTATACATTGTAGTAACGGGCTCCTTACTGTAATGTATGTATGTCAATATCAAGTGGCAAACCATTCCAGGACTATACCACATTCTTCGTGAGATCACACATCTAACACAATATCTTTACCTATCCTGTAGTTTGGAGAGTCACACTTGGTATATCAGGAGTATATCCAGTGAACAGTATTCGCAATGGACAGCTTAATTAACGGTTTGAATGTTAAAGTGCAGCGTGAAACTGCTGTACGTATGTTACCAGTTGGTATAAAGTCAAACTTATTAATCTATACTTTACATTCCGAGAACTCGAGCCGTCGAAGCGATTGTCATGCTTCGAGTTCACTGGATCGAATTTGTAGACGTTTTAGCAGACGGACACCTTATTTTTATGTAGGAAAATGATGGTCGAGGGTCAAAAGGTTCAGGAACGTTTCCAACTTCTTTGACAGTCGAACGGCTAAATCAATAGCTTCACCTATCCAGTGATTCGGAGAGCCAAATCAGGTATTGCTCGAGTATACCCGCTGAACAGTATTGCCAATAGACTCCTCAATTCACGGTTTGAATATTAAAGCCGGCCGTCAAGCGGTTATAGAAAATAACATATAGATGTCTGGTCAAACTTGTTACCGAATGCCTTGCCCTCCGAAAAGCTAACCCGCAGTATCGAGAATATAACACCTTTTTTAGAGGGACAAATTAGTATAGGTTTTAGTGTCCTGCACCATAATTTCATTTATGAATTAGAAGATCGGCGATCAAACATTGCGAGACAGTTTCCACCTTCTATGATATTCGATCAGCTTCGCGCATGGCTGCACCTGTCCTGCGATTCCGACAGTCAAACAGGCATGGCGGGAGTATATCCGCTAAACAGAATGAGCAATAGACACCTCAATTCACGGTTTGAATGTTAAAGTAGAGCGTCAATAATGTTGAGATCGATACCAATTGGTATAAAGTCAAACGTTCTGCTCAAGGCCATACCCACTGAGAGCGTAACGCACTGTATCGGGTATATAACATCATGTTCAATGTAACAAATTACTATACATTATAGAGACGAGTATTTTAATTTAATGTATGAATTAGAAGATCGAGTGTCAAGCCTTTCGAGAACGATACAAACATCCTTAAGTGGTGAGCGGCTAAGTCTATAGAATCAACTATCCTGTGATTCCGAGAGAAAGACCAGATATTCCGGGAGTGAATCCGGTGTTCAGTATTGGCAATACACACCTTATTTCACGGCTTTAATATTATAGCTTGCCGTCAAGCCGTTGTAGAACATTACCTATTCCTCTGTGGTTAAACATTTGACAGAGTGCCATACCCTTCGAAAAACTGGCCCGCAGTATCGTGAGTATATCACCGCGTTCAGAGGTACAAACCAGTACACCTTTTATAGACGCACACCTTAGTTTCATGCATGAATTAAAAGATCGAGATTCAAATCATGCGATTAAGTTACCTCATTCTATGAGACATGAATGGCTAAGTAAATAGCTTCACATACCCTGTGATTCCAAAAGTCAAACAGTGTATTCCGGGAGTATGTCCGCTGAAGAGTTTTAGCAATAGACACCTTAATTCACGGCTTAAATATTAAAGTAGAGCGTTAAACCATTTGAGAGCCTTTCCAATTGGTATAAAGTCAAACGTTTTACCGAATACCTTATCCTCCGAAAAAATTACCCGCTGTATCGAGAGTATATCGTTGTGTACAGGGAATGAAATTAGTATTCATTTGAGTGACGGGCACCATAACTTTATGTATGAATTAGAAAATCGAGTATCAAACCGTTCGGGAACGTTATCACCTTCTGTGAGAGACGAACGGCTATGTCAATAGCTACCTCCAACCTGCCTTTCCGAGAGATAACCCAGGTATTCCGGGATTAAATCCGCTCAACAATTTTGTAATTCACACCTTCTTTCACGGTTTGAATATTACAGTAGGGAGCGAAACCGTCGTTGAAAATTATCAGTTGGCATAAACTTAGTCCTCTTCCGAATACCATGCTTTCCGAGAGACTAACCAGCTGCTGGGAGTATTTTGGTTAGTGTTCAGAGAAACAAATTAATAGACATTTTCTCAGACGGGCACCTTATTTTCATCCTTCAATAGCAAAATCGAGAGTCCAACCGTACGAGATAATTACCACCTTCTTTGAGAGCCGGAAAGGTTAAGTTAATAGATTCACCTATCCTGTGATTCCGAGAGTCAAACCAGGTATTCCATGAGTAAATCAGCTGAACAGTATTGACAGTAGACAGCTTAATTCACGGTATGAATATTAAAGTAGAGAGTAATACCATTCGAGGACTATACCAATTGATATATCGACATGCACTTTATCACACACCTTTCTTTCCGAGAACATAAACCGCAGTATCGGGGTTATAATTTCGACTTCAGAGCAACAAATTAGTATACACTTTAGTGACGGGCACCTTAATTTAATGTATGAATTAGAGGATCGAATGTCAAACCGTTCGAGATCGTTACCACCTTCTGCGCGAGGCGAACGACTAAGTCAATTGCTTCACTTATCCTGGGATACCGAGAGTCAATAAGGTATTCCGGGAGTTAATCCGCTGCACTTTATTGGCTATACACACCTCCTTTCACGGTTTCAATATTAACGTAGAGCGTCAGGCCGTTTGTGAAAGTTACCAATGCCTATAAAGTGAAACGTCTAACCGAAGTCCTTTCCCTCCGAAATCTAACCCGCTCTATCGAGAGTATATTATTGTGTTCAGTGGCACGAATTAGTATACGCTTTAGAGACGAGCACATTGTTATCATGTATGAAATAGAAGATTGACGGTCAAAACGTTCGAGAACCTTACAACCCTTTGAGCGAGACGAACGGCTAAGTCAATTCCTCCCCTATCCTGTGATTCCGAGAGGCATACCAGGTGTTCCAGGAGTAAATACGATGAGCAGTATTGGCACCAGACACCGTTATTCACGGTTTGAATATTAAAGTATAGCGTAAAGCCGTTCGGAATCGTTACCAATTGCCATAATGCCAAACGCTTAACCGAAGCCTTACCTGCCGTGAATCATACCCTCTGTATAGAGAGAATAACTTCGTGTTTAGAATATCGATAGCTAAACCGTTCGAGAACTTAACCACCGTCCTTGAGAGTCGAAGAGCTAGGTCAATGACCTTCGCCTATCCTGTGATTCTGAGAGTCAAACCAGGTATTCAGGGAGTAAACCCTCTGAACACTGTTGGGAACGGACACATTAATTCTCGGTTATACTGTCAGCGTATAGAGAAAATCCGTTTGAGGCCGACACCAATTGCTATAAAGACTAACGCTTTACCGAAGACAATAACTACCGAAAAATTAACCCGCTGTATCGAGAGTATAACTTCGTGATCTGGAAAGCAAATTCTTATACACATTAGCGTCGGGCACCTTCATTTGATGTACGATTTAGATGATTGAGGGTCAAACGTGAAGCTACTGACTTAGCGGTACATCTCTTACAGAAGGTGGTAACGTTACTGAAAGGTTTGACACTCGACCTTCTAATTCATACAAGAATTTAAAGTGTCGTCACTAAATTGTGTACTAATGTGTATCCATAAACACCCAGCTATACTCTCCATACGTGGGATTAGCTTCTGGGAGGGTAAGGCATTCAGTAAAACACTTTACTTTATAGAAATTAGTATCGTTCTTGAACGTGTGACTCCCTATTTTAATATTCACTCCGCGAATTAAGGTACCTATTGCTAATACCCTTCAGCGCATTTTCCTCGAATTACCTGGTTAGTCTCTCGGAATTATAGGATAGTTGAAGCTATCGACTTATTCGTTCGTCTCTCACAGAGGGCGGTAACGTTCTCGAACGGTTTGATCATCGATCTTCTAATTCATACATAAAGTTAACGTGCCGTCACTGAAATGAATACTAATTTCTTTCCTTGTAAACGAAGTTATACTCCGATACAGCGGGTCAGTTTTTCGGAGGGTATGGTCATCGCTAATGCGTTTGAACTTATAATAACTGGTATCGTTCACAAACGGTTGGACGCTGTCCTTTAATGTCCAAACCGTGAATTATGATGCCTATTGGCAATACTGTTGAGCGGATTCACTCCCGGAATATCTGGTTTCACTCTTGGAGTCATTGGATTGCTGAAGCTATTCACTCAGCCGTTCGGCTCTCACAGAAGGTGGTAACCTTCTCGAACGGTTTTGCCATCGATATTCTAACTCGTATATGAATTTAAGGTGCCGTCACTAAATTCTATACTAATGTGTGTCCCTCAACTCGAAGTTGCACTCTCGGGGAAGCAGTTGAGGTTCACGGAAGGTACGGTCTTCGGTAACACATTTGACTTTATAGCAATTATTGTCGGTCACACACGGTGTGGCGCTATATTATAATATCCATTATGTGAATTAAGGTATCCATTGCCAAGACTGTGCAGCAGATTTACACCCAGAATACCTGGTTTAACTCTCCGAATCACAGCATGGGTGAAGCTATTGAATTAGTTGATCGTCTCTCGCAGATGGAGCTAACATTCTGGAAGTATTTCGCCCGAGATCTTCTATTTCATGCATGAAATTAAAATGGATACTTATTTCTTTCTATGAACATGAAGTTATACTCTAGAGACGGCGAATTTGCTTCTCCGAGGGTATGGCCACCCGTAAAGTGTTTGACTTTATACCAATTTGTAACGTTCTCACACGGTGTGACACAATATTTTAATATTCATACCGTGAATTAAGGTATCTACTGCCAATACTCTACAGCGTATTTCGTCCTGGGATACTTGGTTTGTCCCTCGGTGTCGCAGAATAGGTGAAGATATTGACTTAGCAGTTCGACCCTAGAATTAGGTGGTAACGTTTTCGGACGGCCTGGACGGCGAAATTCCGATTGATTCATGAAATTAAAGTCTGCGTCTGTTGAAATTTCGACTAATCTGACTCTGAACTCGAACTTGTAGCCACGATACAGCTGGTTATGTTCTCGGAAGGTAACGTACCTGGCAAGGAGTATGACGTTATACCAATTCGTAACGTTCTCAAGCGGTTTTACGCTGTACTTTAGTATGCAAACTGCGAATTACGGTGTCCATTGCAATACTGTACAGCTTGTTTACTCCTTGTATAACTGCTGCGACTCTCGGGATCTCTGGAGGGATGCAGCTATTGTCACAGATGTGCGATTCTAAAAGAGGTGATAACGTTCACGAGTGGTTTGACGCACTCTCTTCATATTGATACACGTAAATAAGGATCCGGGGACTAAAATATATACTACTTTGATTCTCTAAACAGGAAGTTATACTCTCGCTGCAGCTGGTTACCTTCTCGGAAGGTAAAGAAGTTGGTATAACGTTTGATTTTATAACATCTGGTATCGTTCTCAAATGGTTTCACGCCATACTTCAATATTCAAACCGTGAATTAAGGTGCCTATTACCAATAGTGCATAGCGGATAGACTCCCGGAATACCTGGTTTGTCTCTACGAATCACAGGGTAGGTGAAGATATTGACTCAGCCGTACGAACTTCAAAGAAAGGTATAACGTTCCCACTCTGTTTGAGCCTCCATATTCTAATTCATTCATATAACTAAGGCGCCCACCACTAAAACGGATACTAATTTGTTCCACTGAACACGAAGTTATACTCTCGATACGGCGGTTTGGCTTCTCGAAGGTAAGGCCTTCTGTGAAAAGTTTGATACTACAGGAACAAGTAACGTTCTAAAGCGGTTTGGATCTGTACTGTAACATTTATAGCATGAAAGAGGGATTTATAGAGCCAATACTTTACAGCGTATCTACAGCCGGAACACCTGGTTTGTCTCTGCGAACAACTGGGTAGGTGAAGCTAATGACTTAGACCTTCGTCCCTCACAGATGGTGGTAACGTCCTCGAACGGTTTGTCGCCGGATCTTCTAATCCATACCGGAAATAAAAGCGCCCGTCACAGAAATGTAGACTAATATCTTTCTTCTGAACACGAAGTTACACTCTCGGAACGGCGGTGTATCTTTTCCGAATGTAAGGCTATCGGTTGCGTGTTAGACTTTATACCTATTGGCATCGCCCTAAAACACTATCACGCCCTACTTTAATATTCAAACCGTGAATTAATGCGTTAATTGACAATTCTCTTCAGGATACTATCTCCCGGAATACCTAGTTTGTCTCTGCGAACAATTGGGTAGGTGAACCTAATGACTTAGACCTTCGTCCCTCACGGAAGGTGGTAACGTTCTCGAAGAGTTTGACGCTCGATCTTCTAATTCACGAATGAAATTGTGGTTCCCGTCACTAAAATTTATACCATTTTGCATTTCGGAGCACGAAGATATCCTCTCGATACAGCGTGATAATATCTCGGAAGGTACGTCCTTTGGTGAAATGTTAGACCCTATACCAATAGGTAACGTTGTACAAATTGGTGACTCTGTACTTTAATATTTACAGCGGGAAGTAGGGTTTTTAATGCCAATACTGTACAGCTGATATACTCCAGGAATAGGTGGTTTGACTCTCGAAATCACAGGGTGGATATAGTTGTTGGCTTAGTCGTTCGAATCTGGAGGATGGTGGTATCGTTCTCAAACGGCATGACTATCGATCTTCTAATTCGTACATGAAATTAAGGTACCCGTCACTGAAATGAATAATAATTTCTGTCTCTGAACACGTAGTTATACTCTCGAAACGACTGGTTAGCATCACCGAAGGTAAGGCCTTCAGTAAAATGTTTGACTTTGTACCATTTGCCAACGGTCTTAAACGCTTTGATGCTCTACTATTTTATTCAAACCGTGAATTTAGGTGTCTAATGACAATACTGTACATAGGATTTTCTACCGGAATACCCCATTTGACGCTCGGAATCATAGAATAGGGGAAACTATTTAAGTATCCGTTCTGTTCNAAGTTTTATTTTAGGAAATTGTATTTCGTAGTAAAAGTGGCATTGGAATTAGTTGAGTGTACGTTTATGACGTAATTTTGTTAAACTAGTCGATATGTTATATGATTGTCTGTATAGATACCTACGCTGCAGAAGCGACTCGATCCTCGAAGATTTGTAGTTGCGTCCTGTATACCAGAGCGACCATACGCGATGGTTCTCGACAATTTCTTTACCTTGATATTGTACAGTATGCATCTTTCCCAGTCATCCATTTATATATGCACGCTGAAATTTGCTGTTACGCGATATTTTCAATTTTCTTCACAATTTTCAATATTTAGTCCAAAGAATTGTATTTCTCAGTAAAAGTGACAATGGGATTTGCTGAGTGTACGCTTATGACATTATTTTGTGATACTGTCATTTTATACCGTTGTTTTTGTACGTACCTACGCTCCCGGAGGGACATGGTTGCAGTCGTTTGTTGCTGCGATCGGTTGATCGGAGCGATACTGCAGTATGATGTCCGCTAATTTCTTTACCCGTGATATTGTACCGTTTGCATTATTTCGCTATTTTCCATTTATGAATAGATACCGCGATTGACTGCTCTGATATTTTGAATTTTTCTCATAATTTCCAATTTTTAATTTGGAGATTTGTATTCTTGGAAATGTGCATCAGAATTATTTTAGTGGATGTTTATGTCAATATCTTCTAAAACACATTGTTATTTTATATGACTGTCTGTATACGAATCTACGCTTCCGGAGATACGCGACAGGAGTGGTCTTGTTGTTGCGTTCGGAAGATTGGAGCGACCGTACTGTATTGACGTCGTTAATTTCGCTAACCATGACATTGTACCGTATGCATTTTATCCCAGACTTCCATTTATATATACGAACTGTATTGTACAAGGGTTAAAAGATTATGCTTCTTAGTAAAAGTGTCTTTGTAATTGGTTCTGGCTACGGAAATGACGATATATTGTTTTACCTATTGTTATTTTATATGATTTTCTGTGAACGTTCTTACGCTTCAGGAGCGTCACGACTTACGAGGCTTTGTAGTTGGGAACGGCAGACCGGATCGGTACTATCGAAAGTTCCCTGATAATTTCTTTAACCTTGATTTTATTTCGTATGCATTTTTCCCGATTTTTCCGTTTATTTATCATGCTGTAATTCACTGTTAGGATATATTCGATTTCCATAAATATATTCAATTCTTAGAATTGAGAAGAATTCTTCAGTAGATGCGTCTTTGGAATTAGTTGAGTGTACGTTCATCAGACTATTTTGTTTAATTCATTGTTATTTTATACGATTGTATGTATATGTACCAACGATTCCGGAGCGACACGGCTATAGTTGTTTGATCGTTGCGTATGGTAAATGGGAGAGACACTACTGGACGTTCTTCGTTAATTTCTTATCCCCCGTTCTTGTGTCGTATGCATATTTTCCTTGACTTCCAATTATGTATGCATACTGTAACTTATTGTTATGATATTTTCAATTTTTTTCAAAATTTTCGATTTTTATTATAAGAAATTGTATTCCTTTGTAATAGTGTATTTGGTATTAGTTGAGCGTAAGTTTATGACATTATCTTGTTATACTTATTCTTGTTCTATTAGATTGTTTGTATACGATCATACGCTTCTGGAACGACACAAATGTCGATGTCTTGTAGTCGCGTACCGCATATCGGAACGGCACGGCTGGTTGGTCTTTGTTAATTTCTTTAAGCTTGATGTAGTACCCTAAGCATTTTCCCTGGCCGTCCATTTATGTATACATACTGTAATTTTCTGTTATGATATTTTCGAGTTTCTCAAATTTACCAATTTATAATTTCAAAACTTGTATTCCTCAGGAAAAGTGTCTTTGGAATTGAGTGAGTGTACGTTTATAACAATATTTTGTAAAATTCTTTGTCGTTTTATATGATTGTCTGTTTGCGTACCTACGCTTGCGTAGCACACTGCTGGCGAAGTCTTGTAGCAGGGTGGGGCAGAACAGCGCGGCACTACTGGATCGACTTTGTTAATTTCATTAACCTTGATTTCGTACCGTATGCAAGTTTTCCCAGTGTTTCATTTATATATACATACTGTAGCTTGCTGTTATGATATTTTAGATTTATATCAATGTTTTCTATTTTTGTTTAATAAATTGTACCTCTATGTAAATGTGTTATTGGAATTAGTTGAGTGTGAATGTTTATCGAGATACTTTGCAAAACATATTGTTGCTTTATATGACTGCCTGTATGCGCACATATGCTTCCGGACCGACACGGATGGAGTGGTCTTGCAGTTGCGTACTGCAGATGGGAGCGGCATAATGAATGGACTTCGTTCATTTATTAACCTCGATAATGTACCGTATGCATTTTTTCGCAGTCTTTCATTTATTTATAATGTACGGTAACGATACACTCGATTCTTCACTTAATTTCCAGTTTTTAATTTCAAGAAACGTATGTCTTAGCAAAAGTTGCTTTGGAATTACTTAAGAGTTCGTTCATGACAATATTCTGTAAACTCAAGGTTATACTAAATGATTGTCTTTGTATGTATCTACACTTCCAGAGCGACACGACTGGTGTGGCCTTGCGATTACGCACCGTAAATCGGAGCGACAATACAATATGGCCAATGATAATTTCTTCAACCTTAATGTGGTAACGTAATAATTCTTTCCCAGTTTTCTGTAAATGTCTATATTCTGTAATTTACAGGTATGATATTTTCGATTTTTATTCAGTGTTATCAATTTTTAATTTAAAAAATTGTATTTTCGAGTAAAATTGTCTTTTGAATTATATGAGTTTATGTTTAAGCCAACATTTTGTTCCACATATAGTTATTTTATATCATTGTGTGTAGTCGAACTTAAGCTTCCGGAGCGACACGTCTGTATTGGTTCTGCAGTTGCGTTCGGAAGATCGGAGCGACACAACTGTACGATCTTCGTTAATTTATCTAACCATGATATTATACCATATGCATTCTATCTGTGATTTCCATTAATATATAAGCATACTGTAATTTACTCTTATGATAATTTCGGTTTGTTTCAACTTCTTCGATTAGAAATTAAAAAATTGTACTTCCTAGCAAATGTGCCCTTTGAATTATTTGAGCTTACGTTTATGACAATACTATATGAAGATTGATGTTATTTTATATGATAATCTGTATATGGATCTATGCTGTAGGTGTGAACCACTCTCGAGGTCCTGTATTTGCGTACTGCACATCGAGGCGGCACCACTGGGTGTCCCTCGTTAGTTTCTTTAACCATAGTTTTGTACCGCATGTATTCTTTCGCAGTTTTATATC
>NIJG01001339.1:25335-37738 GCA_002201625.1 Euglossa dilemma | reverse complement strand
GGAGGGGTGGGGGTGCTGCCCGAGATTACGACTTCGGGTAAACTCGGGAATACTCGGGCGAAATCGGGTCCGAAGCTTCCTACCATTCGAGACTGTTTACCTGAACGGTTTTGTGGTTATATCGACGTTGCTCGGTAATCGTTTATAAAATCTTTCGAGTAAAACAATCTTCTTGACAAAAGGAAACTTGTAATAGAAAAATGAAGTAAAATTTTATTAAAAATTTAATTTTTAATAAAATAAAGTCTGTATTCCAGAGAGTTAACTTAACAGGTAAATTTATATCCCTGATTATGTTTTATTTAGTTATCGATACGAAATTATTCTTACGAATATTAAATGCGAATCGAGAGACCTAGTAATGTATTAATAC
This sequence comes from Euglossa dilemma, assembly GCA_002201625.1. Taxonomy (NCBI): domain Eukaryota; kingdom Metazoa; phylum Arthropoda; class Insecta; order Hymenoptera; family Apidae; genus Euglossa; species Euglossa dilemma. Next base: position 37,365 of record NIJG01001339.1, on the reverse strand, counting down.
CAGAAATTGAATTTCAGTTTACTCTCGTGTACCATGCGCTCCGTCTTCGATGTCTAATTACTCGATAAATAAGGAGTATATTAATACTAAATGCGATTCGATACATGAATCACCGTCTATGCTCGATGTGGGAACACGGTGATTTCATTTCACGGGTATCAGTATACTTCCAGGAATGCTTTTACGTGCTCGAAATGGAAGAACGCACGTGAGGTTTGCTGTATACTTCACGTGCATCCATGTGCACGCTGGTGCGAAAACTAGCGCGAAAAATGCCGGGATAACTGCGGACAATTACGGAGAAAATAACAGGAATCGAAACGAGAGTCGAAAGCGTAATTAAGATGGCGGATGGAGTATCGATTTTTTTAATAGGCATCTGTATAAAAGAGAAACGTGTTTAGATATTACTGTAATTTAATATCTTTTTTTAAAGAACTGTAAATCTCTAAACGATAGTTTGTACTCGTTAGATTCTTCTCTTCTGTTTTTATAAGGTTAAAAATATAATTGACGTTTATATAAGGTCTTTTCAATTATGAACACTGATATTCTGCGAATTTCATGCTGTTAGTTCAATTCCTTGACACGTTTAGCGGTCTGCAAAGTTTCTGGTTCCTACTATAGAGACTTAGATATAGGTCAATAGATACATTTCAATCACACACGGTTATAGTCTTCTCTCTTCATTTTCTTTGTCGGTCAATTCGGTTCTTTGACATGTCTAACAAAGCTTCTGCTTTCCGCTTCAGAATCTCTAAAATAGGTCAGAAATTTACGATATTGTACTCAATTATAGGAAAACAATAATGATGCCATGCTGTTCATATTAGAAACCTCTCCTCTTTTTATGCTCAGGCTAAAAAGCGTATTAGTGTTATTAATGAAAATTTGATATCGCTTGGTTCAGTTGGAAAATTACATTTTACTACAACTATAGGAAATTGATATTCTATATAGCAAATTATTTTTTTATTAACTATACTGCTTTTGTTATTCGTTATCCATTTTTAGCTACTTCTTAGTATTTATTTTCTACAACTATAGGAAATTGATATTCCATAGAACAAATTATTTTTTTATTAACTATACTGCTTTTGTTATTCGTTATGTTTTTTTACAGACTCGATTTCGTTGTTATATCAATAAAAATGAATTCTCATAAAGTATATCTATCCAACTCGATATATCCGACTGACACAGCGTAGTAAACTTTCGATTCAGTGAATATCAACAGATAAAGTTATATGAGTAAGCGATGGAGTAATTAATTGACTGGTGTTTGCTTTATTACGTTATAACTGATAACCGGAACGTACAGGGAGCAACGAGCAAAAACTAATCGGCGAGATATCTGCAAATTACCAGAACTCGTTCCAATTCGCTCAGGCTTTAATACCTGTATATTCAATCGTTACTTTTCAATGGTTATTTTTCAATTACAACAAACACTTCTCCGCGTCGTTTTCAGAAACTTTGTTTCTTGCAACGATTATTATCTCGGTTACTTCCCACACTCGCCACCAGAGGGATGTTAACACAAGCACGTTTCTCGAAAGTACTCACTCGGCCACTCCTTTTACATAAATACTGTTTACAACTTGACCATTGTACTCGTATCTCGGTACTTGGGCTGTTGAATTCAGCTAGCTTTCCATTCATGTTTCTACCTTTTCTTCTACATCTAAACTGTTCATCGAAATATACGTAAACTTTCTAGTTCTTAATTTCGAAATTTCACATATGAAACTTTTCGAAATAACTTTGATATTCTTTGATATCAAAATTGAATTTCTGAAATTTCTGTAAGAAAATATATATTCGTAGTTAAACATTGCAAATACTTCAAATTTAAGATGTTCTTCTAGACAAGTTCGATTTATCGTATCCTTAACCTCTCATCGACGCGTTTGAAAATAGAATATAATACACATCGATTATAAATTACCATAAGAAAATTCTACAAAGTTTCTGAAGCAAAACTTATGAATATTCGAAATATCTTTTAACCTCTGAATTACCGCTGAATGAGTTGCTACGTATTCAAATCATGTGCATCGAAACCTAACCTCTTTGTCTATCGATTCCGGGTCTGTTACCAAAACGATAGGAAGAAAGGCGGTCAGAATGGAAGAAGCAACGAACAATTTGGGTCATGACACATTGACATAGAGCCGGGGATCGATAATCCCGCTGTAAACAGCTCGCACGTGAGAGATCTCGAGCGGAATCAGCTGCGTGCAAACACCGAGCTCTTCCGATTCCGATCGGCCTTGACGATTTTGCGTCAACGTAGACGAACGTATCGGCGTCATTAGAGTGGCTTTCCACGTAATTTGTCTCCTCGATACAAAGCTGCACGCTTCTCTTCGCGTGTTATCGCTTCGCCAACCAATCGAATCAATATGGTACGAATATTAATCCTTCGGTTACGAGAAACGTTACGTCGCGAATCTTGCCAACCGTAATAAAATCTCGACGCGTTATCTCACACTTCGTTTTCTATCTTTTATCTCTTCTAATCAATTTTCTGTACATACGTAACTCGAAAAAGTTACGAAATATCGAATATTTTTCGAATTAAACTTCGAAATAGAAAGGTATGGTTATTTTTTATAAATTAATAACTAGCTAGTTACTAGTTACTTCGTTCTATCTTTTATCTCATCGAATCAATCTTTGGTATATACGTAACTCGAAAAAGTTATGGAATATCTAATATTTTTCAAATTAATCTTCGAAATAGAAATTAATGGTTATTCTTAATAAATTAGTAACTAGCTAGTTACTAGATACTTCGTTTTATCTTTTAACTCATCGATTTAATCTCCTATATATACGTAACTATACAAATTTGAGGAATATCGAATATTTTTCAAATTAATCTTCAAAATAGAAACGAATGGTTATTCATTATAAATTAGTAATTAGCTACTTACTAGATACTTCGTTTTATCTTTTATCTCATCGAATCAATCTCCCGTATATACATAACTCAAAAAAATTTTAGGAATATCAAATTTTTTTTAAATCAATCTTTGAAATAGAAACGTATGGTTATTCTTTATAAATTAGTAACTAGCTACTTACTAGATACTTCGTTCTATCTTTTATCTCATCGATTTAATCTCCTATATATACGTAACTCTACAAATTTGAGGAATATCGAATATTTTTCAAATTAATCTTTGAAGTAGAAACATATGGTTATTATTTATAGGTTAGTAATAACTAGTTACTAGTTACTTCATTCTATCTCCTATATATACGTAACTCTACAAATTTGAGGAATATCGAATATTTTTCAAATTAATCTTTGAAGTAGAAACATATGGTTATTATTTATAGGTTAGTAATAACTAGTTACTAGTTACTTCATTCTATTTTTTATTTCATCGAATCAATCTCCTGTATATACGTAACTCAACAAAATTTGAGGAATATTAAATTTTGTTCAAATCAATCCTCGAAATAGAAACGTATTCTTTACAAATTAGTAACTAGCTAGTTACCTCAGCTAGTTTCGTAAAGTACTCCATTTCTTGCGCGTGCTTTTTATTGCCTGTTTGCTGAAAATGTCCCGTAATTTATATCCTTGCAATACCGGCCCGTTTTCAATGTAAACTGAACGTACGTCTAAAGTCCGGTAAATCAGTGAGTTTACGCGTAGGACTGTCAAGTTCAAGCATAATGTAATACTTCTTAGATCAGTGCGAATTGGTTTCTTGCGACACGCGTTGTACAGCGGTTAACGAGGAAACAGGAAAATTTGTCGGAAGGGAAAAAAAAAAAAAAAACAGCGATATCAGTGCGCTATTCTGAAGAAAATAATTTTTAAAACGACTCGAACGCGGTGTTATCTGCGTGGAAATATATTTCTTGCGAATAGTTGGTGCAAGTATTTGAGAGAGAAAAAAAACAAATGGAAAAAATCTTCTCTTGTACGTCGCAAAAAATTGAACAGTCTCAAACAGTATTTAACGAGATAGTGTAGTTTCGCTGAAGGTCGTGTAAGGTCGCGTGAAAAATACACAATTCGAAAATGTTGCATAAATTACGCTGCGTCATTAAAATTTATAAAATTTGTTTGTAAGTCGTAACGCGCGATTACAACCTGCAGCGTCGAATTTACCAAGTGTTCCGATTTTCGGTGACCTTGAACGCTGTTACATCGCGTACCGCTGAATTTGCACCGTGTAACGCGAAGAAGTGTATACTTTTTAATTTTAACTCGAATTCGAAGAGGCTTGGAAAAGAATCGACATCTTTTTGTTACAAACTGTTTTTTTTTTTCGAGAACGATGAATACCGACGCGGACACGCTGTATATAATGACGAGGGAATTTTAGAAATTCAGATATTTGTTCTCCTTGACTCGCACTGTATACTCTGCAAAGTTAATAGAGCACGTGGAAAAATTGGAACTTACATTTACGTGCAGAAAGAATTATTCTGCCAGTATTATTTCTATTGAATTCTCTTTATCCGAGTATATCTTTCACATAAACACACGAACGACTATGTAAAATATGCTATTAATTCGTAATAGATACATACTTAATCGTATAATTCGATTAAAAGAGAAATAACTCGCCATTTTATCGCGTGAGTATTGTTCTAGTTCGATGTAGATATTTGTTATTTTAAATATCCATTATGATACGCTATTGGTAATTTCTAACCGACCTTTGACACTTGAACGTTCGATCAGAGATATAACCTAACTTTTGTAGGATATCTATTCGCGAAAGAGAATTTGCCGTGCAACACGGCGTTCGAAATTCCCGCCAATTTCCTGCCCCGTTTCCCTCTTCCTTTTTCCGCAGGTATGGCATTGATCTGGCCGTGACGTCACCGACACACCCGCCTGTTAGCCAATAGGATTGTTTATGAATGAATGGTATAATGCATGCACAGGCGGCACGCTACAGGAAGAACATTCAACGGCCAGTGCACAGTGATTCGAATAAATGCACAAGGTGGAATGCACCGAACCTTTTTACGCGTTTATGCAATAGTTTCGTATGCAAATGTATGCGCGGCAAAACATTTGAGGCCGCTTCCCCGACCGGACGAATATTTAACGAGCTTCTTATCGAAATTTTATCGCATCTCGTACTCTATTCGATCTAACGCCGATCTTATCTCTTCGCGTGTTATATTAGGTCCCATAAGTTCGTTCCGCGACGATATTTACATTCTTCGTCGCATTTTATAAATGCGATTAACGTGTTTGTCAACGAAATAGGAAGAAGTCGTAGAACAAAAAGGCGACTAAATTTTTTCCTAACCCTTTGCACTCGGTTTTTCGTGTCAGAAAAATAATAATTTGAAAATCTTCTACCATAAAATTAACGATAGTAATTCGTAAATAGTAAATTCGTAAATAGTAATTCGAAAATCTTCTACCATAAAGTTAACGATATTTTTAAACCGGTAAATAGGAAATCGTGTGAAAATTAAGAGATGGGAATATTTTATTTTGACATTCCACATGTCGGTGGGTAATTTTAAATTTCATACATCGATTAATATCGATCTTTAGAATCTGATTAAATGGCGACTGAGAGTCGCCTCTCGAATGCAAAGGGTTAATATTTCAAGGTTTATTCGACGTGTAATTTTAAATCGTTGAAGTAAAAACCGGAACGAATATACGGGACGACCTATGTAAAAAAAACATCTAGAAATATTCGATCGGTATCGACGGATATAGCAGAAATAAATTTCGTCTTGCCCCGCGTTACAAATCGACTCCATTACCGAAGGTTATTTCTAGATACGTATCACACGTCGCATAGCCGGAATATCAAAGCCTCGAATGACGAACGGAAACATTTATCCAAAGCGCATCGACCCTATTTGCACGAACGCGAATAATTCAAATTATGGTGGGACACGGTTCCCGTGAGAAGCTTCGGCATCTTTTTTTCCACGAAAAGAACGACCCTCGCTTAGTAACCAGACGAGACCGAAACCGTTACACGTGTATCGATGCAACACGTTGCACAGCCCGTAGCTTCGGTTACCAAACGCGAACCGGCAATTTTTCATAACCTCTCCGCACCTATCTGACAGTTTACATAACCTAGACAATCGATTCGATTCGAATTACACTCCGATTCGATTGATAAAACAGATCACGTGCGATTGGAAACCAAGTATTTCCCGGATCCGTCGGTTAAAGAAGCGAGAATTGATTCATTACCGACCGGATTTCGAAAAAGAACCTTTTTATCGTCTTCCGTTACTTAAACTCTTTGCACTCGAGACATGACTCTCAGAAAATTTTCAAGACCCATATTAATTAATGTTTCAAATTTAACCCTTTGCACTCGATGATTTTTTCGGTACAGAAAAATAGTAATTCGAAAATCTATCATAAAGTTAACAATATTTTTAAAACGGTAAATAAGAAATCCTATGAAAATTAAGACGTGGAATTATTGTGTCTCGACATTCCACGCATAAGTGGGTAATTTTACATTTGATATATCAATTAATATCAATCTTTAGAATCTGATTAAATGCTCTCGAGTGCAAAAGGTTAAGGTAATATAACAATACCTGAGATATCGAAATCAAGTAATTTTACGTGTTAATTTTTATACGAATCTCTATTTATCGCTCAAAGAAGTAACGTCAGTTTCAAGTCTGTAAATTTCTACTCTTATTTAGCCAAAAAATCGCCGAGTGCGAAGGGTAAATCTCTCGTGTAGCACGCGGCCACATGTATCGAGTCTCGCGTGCTTTTATCGATTCTAGATATACACGTTGACACTCGCGAGTAACATCGAGCGTGCTACTTTCCCTTTTTTCCGACCACGATCGTTACAGACGATAACAACGGGGGCCCCGGCGTGTCACGTTCCTGGGACACTTCGAGAAAAACCGTGTTTGATAATAGCCCGTGGCGGCAAACTTCTCGGTAAACTCGTTTTCACGCCCGGCTCGACGATCGGTATTGTCAATCGGGCTAAAGTCTCGAAATATCGCGAAGTATTCACGATATATAGTCACGTCGTTTGTTATCGATCGATACGATCGGACGAGTTTCCTTTATCACACACGTAATGCCATTTTATGCTATCTAACAAGTTTCGCAAATACACGGAAGAACGATACACGTCGTGATAATCGTGAAGTTTTCATTAATGCGCACGAAATAAAAGAACTCTGCACCCTTGGACGTAACTCACGCAGAACACGCTTGAAACGAGCAAATGACAAGCCACATATCGCAACGTGACAAACACAATTCTTATTAGAATATCTCGGATCACATATTTTCAACACAATCGTTTCTAGGTTAACGACGATATTTTTCCAGCCAGTCACCTGTTATACGTATCAGTTACCGACCGTCGCGAAGTGTTTACGGAAACAGTGGCTAGAAAACGGCCGGAGATCGACGCGTACACTTGGTGTATTAAAAGATTCGTATGAACATGTTCGGAAACTATGCGTTTAATTTTCACGGCTGAGATTTTTCATTCAACGTTCGGGTTCCCACACTTTTTGAAATTTCATCGGCCAACAGAGGACCCTTCGGAACGACTGGCCGGGAAAAAGAACGTAGACGTTAACGAAATTCCGTGGATCGATTAGAAAACCGGCCCGATACGCACAAGTCATTCTTCCTCGTACACGATCCTCGCCTTGGCTCACCTTGTCTTTGATCATGTTACTCGAGGATAACGTCGACATTTTCATTTCCCTCCCCTCGTCGTTGCACCCCGAGTCGCAGCCCTTTAGAAGCTTCGTGTTTAATGCTTTTTTTCCGATCCGGCGAGAAAGCAGGAGCAGGCACGCGACACGGTTGGAAAATAATTGTTACGCTTCTCGGTTCGATTCTTCCTTCGAGACACACAAGCTTGTACACGCGCGTGACAGCAACTATGTTCCCATTCGGATAGTCACGTATGATTCGACGTTCACGAACATGTTTCACGAGTTTTATATCTCGACTACTGGTATGAAGGCGCCTGTTCCACGCACGTATAGCTACACTTCTATGGACGATGGAGGTGGTTGAAATTGGTGGGGAGAAAAGAGGCCATGAAGGAGACGGACTATCCAGTGACGGATACACGGGATTCCTTTGTACCGATTCGAAAATATTTTCCATCATTTTTCATTTCTTGACCTATTTTTCGGTAAGTGGTAAAAATTGCATCTCGTGGTATGATAAACATACGAGTATAAATAGATAAGCAGGATAATACAGCTTGTTGTTCGGGATTAATATTTCATATTTATTTTTCTTCGTTTCATGAAAGTTTTTCGCAGGATGTCACACGCTGCATCGAAGAATGTCGGTATATGACATTATAGCGAGCTTAGAATACTCGTGGTATGATTGTAGATCTGTTTGAACAGTTGTCGATAATTCGTTTTCATTATTTCATCGTTTAATATTCATTTAAATGGAAAACAGTGTAGCGAGCTAAGTGATAAGGTATGCAAAACATAGCAAAAAATAGAATGCGTTAATTGCCACTTCTCTTTATAAACAATCCACGAATTAACCTTTAATACGGAGAAACGATAATCGGATATTTTTCCACCGATAATACAAATATTTTACTTACCATAAAAGGTTAAGCTTCTGCCCCTCTTCCGAGAATATTTTTTTATTTCGCAAGTCGATAAAAATCAGTATCGATACTGTATCTTATATCAATTAATTTTCATAATCTATATATCAATATATATACATTCGATAAGATTTAAGTCATTTATGGTATAAAAAAGATATTTCTACGTTAATCGTATGTTTCCGCTGTTATCGGGATATATTTGTCGATAAATTTTTTAAACTTCCTATTATTATTTTGTTCCAAATTCGTAAATTCATAATCTTCGCTATTTTTCGCAAATGATTCACGCTATTCTGTTTTGGTTTCTGAAATCGTGAATTAATTGGAAGTAAATCAAAATCGGAATTGGCAGTCTTACGAAAACGAGTTCGGTCTTGCGTGGATTGTCGCAGGGGGGTCCTGCGCCCGCGTGTTGCGGCACTGCGTCGTGGGTAAGTGGTGGGGGGAGACGGGCGCGGTGGTGGGGGTAGCAGAGGACCAAGGAAGTCAGGGGTAGGAGAGGACTCGTTATGACCGAAAGGTGAACGCACAGTGCGCGAGATAGAGGCTCGTCTTCTCAAGGGCGAAAAGGTCAGCCGATTCTGCGCCCGCAAATTCGGCGAAGCGATTGCATCACGTGGATCTAGCTGACGCGGTTACGCGAAAATTTTCACCGTTTCATCGTCCGTACCCGCGGTACATTGTAATCCGCTTATCATCGTAATTAATTGTTATTGTTCTGGAAAATAATATATATTCGATTCTCCCTTTCATTAACATTTGTTCCAAATATAGTTCCAGGTATAGTTACTTTAAATCTCTGTTATCTTCTTTATATCATCGCGATTAATTACAATTGTTGTGGAAAATAATATATATTCGATTCGCCCTTTTATTAATATCTGTTTCAGGTTTTGTTCCATACTTTAAATCTCTATTCTCTTTTTTATTTTAATTTAAGGTTAGTACTGTATCTATCCGAAAATTTTCACCGTTTCATCACCTATACCTGTGGTAAATTCTTAATCTACTTATCATTACGATTAATTATTATTGTTCTGGAAAATAATATATATTTGATTTTCCCTTTCATTAACATCTGCTTCACGTATAATAATATAAAATAATAATATGAACCTAAAGATAGTTCCATACTTTAAATCTGTATTCTCTTCTTTATATTATTGCGATTAATTACTATTGTTTTGGAAAATAATGTATATTCGATTCGTCCTTTTGTTAACATCTGTTCCAGGTTTTGTTCCATACTTTAAATCTCTATTCTCTTCTTTATTTTAGTTTAAGGTTAGTTCTGTATCTATTCGAAAATTTTCACCGTTTCATCATCCGTACCCGCGGTAAATTCTAATCCACTTATTATTGCAATTAATTACTATTGTTCTGGAAAATAATATATATTCGATTCCCCTTTTGATTAACATTTGTTCCAAATATAGTTCCAGATATAGTTCTATACTTTAANATTAATATCTACTTCACGTATAATAATATAAAATAATAATATGGAACTAAATATAGTTTCATACTTCAAATCTCTATTCTCTTTTTTATTTCAGTTTAAGCTTAACACGGCACTTATCCGAAAATTTTCATCGTTTTATTGTCCATACCCGTGCTAAATTCTAATCTACATATCACCACGATTAATTACAATTGTCCTAGAAAATAATATACTTTCAATTCTCCTTTCCATTAATATCCGTTCCAGATTTTATACCATACTTTAAATCTCTATCTTCTTCTCTATTTTAGCTTAAAGTTAGCTCGGCACTTATCCTCTTTTCTTTCCTTTTTTATGTCGCTCATTTAACTGAAATAAACGTTTCCTTCGACACGTAAGTGGTTATTAAATCCGTTTTACCGCCGAAGTGGAAAAACATTGCGGCGCAGACGTAAAATCGGTAAATTTACAATCCGCAATACCAAATATCGCAAGTGCAGCGTTGTAACTGTAAATCACGGTGCACGGCTGGCAAATAAACGTCATTCGTTTAACGATTGATGGGACGAAATTATTGCGGACGTATATCGGTCGCGTATTTTTTAACCTTCGTTCGCTGCAAGATTACCGAGCTTAGGAATGTTCTTTCGCGTCCATCGGCGTCGTGCCTTTTTTCGCGTCCGTTTTATCGAAAGATCTCGCCGGAAATCGATAGTCGAACAGTATCGATGGAACGATACGACGAATGAACGTATTAGGTTGGTGCATATGAAGAGTCGGATTTTTAAGCGAATATATAAAACTACATATCTTTTTTCAAAAGCTGTTTATTCGATCAAAATATGCTCCATTCGCTTCGATACACTTTTACCAACGAGACTTTAAAGCATAGATGCCTGTCTTAAAAAAATTCTGATCTTTAGAATAAATAAACTCTGATATCGAATTTTTCAAACTGTCTTCATTTTCATACCGTTTAGCTCGTAAAAACAGTTCTAAATGTTTAAAAAAATGAAAGTCGGTTGGCGAGAGATCCGGTGAATAGGCTGGGTGCTGCAAAACTTCATATTTCAATGGCTCTCGATGAAATCGGGATAGTAACGATGAGCATACGTTCAACCGATCCAGCTTATTTCGCTCAGTTAGTTCGTGCGGTACCCACTTATCCATTTTCTTCACCTTGCCAATTTCAGAAAGATGTCGCAATATTGTTGTATGGTCAATTTTCATCCTGGTAGCCTGTTCCCTCGTGGATACAGTTGGATCCGCTTCCACCAATGCCTTCGGATCATCATTTTTCACAGACGTTTTGGGTCTGCCACGCGGATCATTTTGTAGCGAAAAATCACCGGACCTAAATTTTTCAAACCAACGCTGCACTTTTCGATCATTAACTGTATTCTCCCCAAACGCTTGGTTTATGTTGCGTGCAGCTTTTGCAGCATTATTACCAAGTTTATACTCGTACAAAAAAATTATACGAATATCGTTTAGATTCATATCGGTAGAAAATTCAAATCAAATAACAAAAGGGAACACTTTCGAGAAAATCTCCTTTGTTGAAACGTGACTCTGGCAATGGACAGTACGACTATAAACGAGGTTATGCCAAAATCAAAAGTATAACGAAAACAGAAAAACAAACGTTCGCATGTAAAAAAATCCGACATTTCATATGCACCAACCTAATAATATCGTCCCATAAATTCGTGCCGATTTTACTTTTGCTATTTAAAATTATACGTCGAATAAACCTTTAAATATTAAGAAAAAATTTAGTCGCCCTTTTTTCTACGACTTCTTTCTATTTCTTTGACAAAAACGTTAACAGGTTGAATGCCGGTGACTAGATTTGGCTACAGCGCCGTGGGGGCCACCGGTGACCGGCGCGCCCAGATTGATGGAAATGTATATAATTTAAACAAATGACAATACTTATAATTTAATTGCACTCCAGCGCCACAGGGGTCACCGATGATCCCCGTCGCA
>NIJG01001337.1:28551-38997 GCA_002201625.1 Euglossa dilemma | reverse complement strand
ATTAGTTTGACTCTCCGAATAACTAGATAGGAGAAGCTATTGACTTAGCCGTTCGAATTCGAAATATGGTGGTAAAGTTCTAGGACGGCTTGACATTCCATCTTCTAATTCATGCATGAAATTAATGTGCCCGTCACTAAAGCGAATACTAATTTGCATCTGTGAACACGAAGTTATAATACCGGCACTGCGAGTTATCATCTCGGATAATAAGGCCTGCGGTAAAATGTCTGACTATATAGCAATAGGTAACGTTCAACAACGCATTGANCTGACTATATAGCAATAGGTAACATTCAACAACGCATTGACTCTGTACTTCAATACTTATAACGTGAAACGGCATGTCTAGTGCCAATACTGCAGAGCGGGTTTAGATGCGGATAACCTGGTCTGACTCTTGGGATCTCAGGACAGGTTAAGATTACATAGCCGTTCGAACCTTATAGAAGGTGGCTCTTTCTCCAAAGCTTTTACTCATGATTCGTCTGTTCCTATCTGTAAATAAGGTGCCCTTCATAAAAATGTTTACTAATATGATGCTTTCAACACGAAGATACACACTCGATACAGCGGGATAGGTTCACAGAAGGGAAGCTATTAGGATAAAGAGGACTTTATACTAACTGGAAAAGATTTCCGAGCGTTCGACTCTCTACATTAATATACATACCGCGAATCGATGTGTCTATTGCCAGTAGTTATCAGCGGGCTAACTCCAGGAATACCTGGTTTGTCTTTCCGAATCACGACTTTCCGACGTCAAGCTATTGACTTTGCCCTTCGACTGTCATGGAAGGTGATATCGCACTAGAACGGTCTGACTCTCGACCTTCTAATTCATATATGAGGTTAAGGTGACCGTCACTAAAATATGTACTAATTTCTTTCTCTCAACGCGAAGTTATAATCTTGATACTGCAGACCAGCTTCTAGGAAGGTAACGCCTTCGGTAGAGAGTTTGACCATATAGCAATACGTAACGTTCTACAACAGTACAACAGTCTGCTTTAATATACAAACCTTGAGCTATGGTTTCTATTGCCAATACTGTACGGGGCATTTAGTCCAAGAGTACATCATTTGACTCTCGGAATCAAAGAATATGTGGAGCTATTCACTTAGATGTGCGTCCCTCAATGAAGGTGGTATCGTCTTCGAACAGTTTTACTCTCGATCTTCTGATTCACACATGAAATTAAGGTGATATCATTATAATGTATAGTAGTTTCTTTCTCTGATCACGATGTTATTCTACCGATACAACGAATTATACATTCAGTGGGTGTGGTCATCAGTAAGACGTTTTACATTATACCAATTGTTGTCGATCTCAAAATTGTTGACGCTCTACTTTAAATTCAAACCGTGAATTGTGGTTTCTATTGCCAGTAGTCTACTGTGCATTTAACTGCGTAATACCTGGATTGACTCTCGGAATCTCAGGATCGGTGAACCAACAGACTTAGCCGTTCAACTTGCAAAGAAAGAGGCAATGTTCTCGAACGGTTTGACCGTCGATCTTCTAATTCGTACATGAAGTTAAGGTGGTTTGTGACTGAAATGGACACTAATTTTTTATTTCACTGAACACGAAGTTGTAACCTCGAAACGGCCAGTAACTCTCGGATTACCTAGTTTCACTCTCGGAATCACAGCATTGGTGGAGCTATTGACTTATCCGGTCGACTCTCAATGTGGGTCTTAACTTTCACGAGCGGCTTGACCGATCGATATTCTAATTCCTACACGAAATTAAGGTGCCCGTTTCTGAAATGCATACTAATTTGTATCTCTTATTCCGAAATTATACTGTCGAGAGAGCGGATTAGTTTCACGGGGGGTAAGGTCGTCGGCGAAACGTTTGACTTTATACCATGTGGTAGAGGTCTCAAACGTTTTCTCGCTCTACTTTAATATTCAAACCGGGAATTAAGGTGTCCATTAGCAATAGTATGCAGCTGATATACTCCTGAGATGTCTGGTGTGACTCTCGGAATCACAAGCATAGGTGAAGCTATTGTCTATGGTGTGACATTCTCAAGGAAGATGGCAACGTCCTGGGAAGGTTTGCCTCTCGATATGCTCATCCATACATAAAATTAAGGTGCCAGTCACTACAGAGTACACTTATTTGTTTCCGTTTACATTAAGTAACACACTTGCTGCAGCGGGTTAGGTTCTCGATAGGTATGGTAACTGATAAAATGTCTGACCTTGTACCTACCGGTATCGCTCTCAAATGGTTTCATGCTCTGCTTTAATATTCCAACCGCTAATTGATGTGTCCATTGCCAATAGTGTATAGCGGATTGACTTTCGGAATACTTGGTTTGTCCATAGGAAGATCAGGATACGTCAAGCTATTGACTTAGCCGTTCTACTCTCAAGGAAGTTGGTAACGTTCTCGAACAGCTTGACCGCTCGGTCTCATAATTCATGCATGAAATTATGGTGCTCGTCACTAAAATGTAAAATAGTTCGTACCTATGAACACAGAGTTATACTCTCGATAAGGAGGGTCAGATTTTCGGAGGGTAAGGCATTCTCTAGGAAGTTTGACCCTACAAGAGAATGTAATATTCTTCTATGGTTTGACGGCCTGCTTCAATATTCAGACCGTGATTTGAGGTGCCTATTGCCAATACTGTTCAGCGCACTTACTCCCAGATTATCTCGTATAACTTTCCGAATTACAGAATAGGTGCAGCGATTGACTTAGCCGTTCGACTCTCACAGATGTTGGCAACGTTCCGGACCGGTTTGGCCCTCACTCCTCTAACCCATACATAATGTCATGCTGCCCGACCCTGAAAACAATACTAATACCTTTCTCTGAACACGAAGTTATACTTTCGATACAGCGGGTTAGTTTTTCGGAGGGTATGGTCTTGTAAGAAGTTTCACTGTATGGTAGTATGTATCGTTCTTCAATGGTTTAACTCTGATCTCGGAAATTTATAACGTGAAATAGCGTGCCCAATTCCAACACAGTACTGGAGGTTCAGTCGCGGAATACCTGGTCTGTCTTTAAGAACCACAGGGTAGCTGAAGCCATTGGCATAGCTGTGCGATTCTCAAAGTAGGTGCATGCTTTCTAGAACGGTTTGACGCTCTGGCTTCTAAGCCGTACTTGAAATTATGGCGCCCATTGCTGAAATGTATGCTAATGTGTTTCCCTGAACACGAAGCTATACTCAAGATGCAGCGGGCTTGCTTATTGGTTGGTAAGGCCTTCGGTCATGAGGATGCCTTCGTACCAATATGTAACGTTCTACAACGGAACGCCGCTGTACTTTAATATTCGTACAGTGAATTAAGTTCTCTTTTGCCAATGCTGATCAGCGCATTTACTCCACGGATACCTGGCCTTAATTTCGGAATCACAGCATAGGTCATGTGATAGCTGTGCGACACGCAAAGAAGTTGGTACCGTTCTCGGATGGTTAAACACTCTATTGTGCTATTCGTACTTGAGTATGAGGTGTCCGTCTGGCGAATTGTCCACCAATTTAACTCCGTGGCTACTGAGCAAATCACACGCTACCGCATGTTATGTCCTCGGACGGTAAGGCCTTCGGTAAAACAGTTGGGATCGGTACCATTGGTTAACGTCCTGTAACGGATTGACTGCCTAGATTAATGTTCATACAGTTTTTCGTTCGGTAAAGCATTCTGTAATAAGTTTGTCTCTATACCTATAGGTAACGTTCTACAACGGCTTGGCGGCCTGCTTTAATATTCAAACCGTGAATTATGGTGTCCATTGCCCATATATTTCAGCGGATTTACATCCGGAACGCTGGTTAGCGTCTCCGAATCACAGGATAGGTAAATCTATTGACGTTGGCATTCGATTCTCAAAGAATGTGATAACGCTCCCGAACGGATGACCCTCGATCTTCTATTTCATATAGGAAATTCAGGTGCGTCCACTAAAATGGATTCTACTTTACTTCTCTGAACACGAAGTCATACTCTTGACACAGTGGCATTGCTTCACTGTAGATAAGGCCTTCGGTAAAATTTTGACCATATGGCAATAAGTAACGTTCTCAAATGGATTGACCACCTACATTAATATTCACACCGTGAATTATGGTGTCAATTGCCAATATTCATCAGCGGACTTACTCTCCGCTTTCCGGGGTTGGCTCTCGGACTCACGGGATAGGTGAAGCCATTGACTTAGCCTTTCACCACTAACTGAAGGTGGTGACGTTCTCGAACGGTTTAAACTTCGATCTTTTATTACATACATGAGCTAGTGGTGGCCGTCACTCAAACGAAGTCTAGTTTCTTCCTCTGAATACGTAGTTCTACTCTCTATGCTGCCAGTTTGCTTCTCCGAAGTTAAGGCCATCGGTAAATTGTTTGACTTTGTACCAATTGGGAACGCTCTCAAACGGTTTGACGATATACCTTACCATTCAAACCGTGAATTACTGTGTCTACTAGCCATACTGTTCAGCGGATTTACTCCAGCAGTACCTGGTTTGGCTCTCAGAATTACAAGATAGGCGACCTTGCCTTTCGAATCTCAAACAGGGTGGTAACGGCCTCGTACGGTATGACACAAGAACTTCTAATTTACACATGAAATTAAGGTGCGCTTCACTGAAATGAATACGATTTTCCTTCCGCGAACTCGAACTTGTACTCTGGATGAAACGGGAGTGGTTCGCGGAACGTAAGGTCTTCGGTGAAACGTCTTGCTTTGTATCAATTAGTAACGCTCTCAAACGGTTTGATGCACTATTTTGATATACAAACCGAGGATTCAGGGGCCTATTGCCAAAAACGTTTAGCTTATTTGTTCACGGAATACCTGGTTTGACTCTCGGAATCACAGGAGGTGTGAAGCTGTGGCCTTAGCCTTACGGGTGTCTAGCAAAGTGGCAACTTTCTCGAACTGTTTGTCTCTCGATTACGATATTTATTCAGGAAAATCTGGTGCTTCTCTTCGCGTATGTCTTCTAATTTGTTTCCGTGAACGACAAGTAAGGCCGCCGCTACAGAGGGTTGACCGTAAGGACTTCGGCAATACGTTTTATTTTATACCATTTGGTATCGCTCTTAAAAGGCTTCAGACTCTACTTTAATACTTATACCGTCAGATATGGAGTCTAATGCCAATAATGTACAGCGGATTTACATCAGGAATACCTGCATTGACCCTCGGACACCCTGTATAGGTGAAGCCATTGACTATGCCGTTCGGCTCTCCAAGAGGTTGGTAAATATCGCGAACGGTATGACCCTGGATCTTCTAACTCAATCACGAAATTGAGATGCCCGTCACTAAAATTTATACTAATTTGTTTCCCTCAACACTAAGCTATACCCTCGTTATAGCGTGTTAGATCCTCGGGAGGAAAGCTAGCCGGTAAAGAGTTTAATACCGTGCCAATAGGTTACGTTGGACAACGGTTTGACGCCTTACCTTAATTTTCACACTGTGAAATAAGGTCTGTATAGCCAATAATCAGCAGGACATTTACTCCTGGAATACCTGGTTTGACTCTCGGAATCAATGGATTGGTAAAGCTACTGACTCAGCCGTGCAACTGTCAAACAAGGTGGTAACGCTGTCAAACGGTTGGATGTACAATCTTCTAATGCATGCCTGATGTTCAGGTGCCGTCTCTAAAATTACCTGAGTTTGTTCCTCTGAACACGATGATATACTCTCGATATAGCGGATCAAGCTTCTCGGAAGAAAGGGCCTTCGGTAAAAAGTTTCACTCTATACCAATACGAAACGTTCTACAACGGGATGAATTTGTACTTTAGTATTCAAAACGTGAATAAATGTGTGTATAACCAACAATGTTCCGCGGATTTACGCCACGAATATATGGTTTTACACTCGGAATCACAGGATGAATGATGCCAGTGTCTTAGCGGTGCGACTCTCATAAAAGGTTGTAACGTTCTCAGAGGGTATGACCCTCGGTCTTCTTATTCGTACATGAAATGAAGGTGTTCCTCAGTAAGATGTTTATTAGCTTCTTCCTCTGAACACGATGTTATGCCGTCGATACAGCGGGGTATGATTTCGAAGTGTAAAGCCTAGAGTAAAACGTTGGACTTTATACTAATTAGTATCGCTCTCAAAATGTTTGACGCCCTACTCTAATATTCAAACTGTGAATTGTGGCGCATATTGCCAATACAGTACACAGCACATCCTCCCGGAATACCTGGTTTGACTCGCGGAATCACAGGATAGGTGAAACTATTCACTTAGCCGTTCGACATTAAAGGAAGGGAGTAACGTTCTCGAAAGGATCGGATCACGATTTTGCTAATCATACATGAAAATGAGGTATCCGTCTGCTAAAATGTCTACTAATTTGTATCAGTGAACGCCATGGTAGGCACTTGCTACAGCAGATTAGACATACGGATGGTAAGGTCATCAGTAAAACATTTGACTTTATACCGATTGGCCACGATCTCAAACGATTTGACGCTATACACTAATATTCAAACCGAGAATTATGGTACATGTTGCCAACACTATACAGCGGATTTGCTCTAGGAATACCTGGTTTGACTCCAGGGATCAGGGAGTGAGTCAAGTTGTTGAATTAGCTGTGCGATTCATAAATACGCGGTTAAATTTCTCGATAGGTTTTGCCAACGATTTTGCAATTCATATATGAAATTATGATGCCCGTCTCTAAAATTATCTGAGTTTGTTCCTCTGAACACGATGATATACTCTCGATGCTGTGGATCAAGCACCTCGGAAGGAATGGCTTTCGGTAAATGGTTTTATTCCACACCATTTCTTAACGTTCTACAACAGTTTGACTGTGTACTTTAACATTTATAACGCGAAATAGGGTATCTAATGACGTACTGTGCAGCGGAGTAACTGCAGGAATTCCAGGTTGACTGTCGTAATCACAGGATTGTTGAAGCTATTGACTAAGCCATCTGACTCTCAAGGAAGGTGCTACGGTTATACGCTTCAAATGCTGTACAGCGCGTTTACACCCGGAATACCTGCTTTGTCTGTGGGAATCATAGGGTAGGTGAAGCTATTGACTAACGCGTTCGATTCTCAAATAAGACGCTAACGTTCTCAAACGGTTTTACCGTCGATTTTATAATTCATACAGGAAACTAAGGTGCGTGTCAATAAAATGTGTATTAATTTGTTCCTCTGAAAACGAAGCTACTCTCTCGTTGCAGGGGGATAGCTTCTCAGCAGGGATGGCCTTCGGTAGAGAGTTTGACCCTTAAACCTGTGTAACGTACTCCAACTATTTGAATCATAACATAAATATTGATGCACTGAACTATGGTGTATTTTTTACAACCCTGTACAGCGGATTGTCTCTCCGACTACCTGGCTTGAGTCACGGAGCAACAGATACAGGTGAAGGTATTGACTTAGCGGTTCGATTCTCAACAATGCTGGCAATATTCCCGAACTGTTTGACTCTCGATTTTACTATATCTGCGTGAAATTAAGGGTCCCTTTGCTAAACTGTATATTAATTTGTTTCCGTAAATACTATGCATGGCACTCCAGACTGCGGCTTGGGCTTCTCGGAAAGTAAGGCCTTCGGTAAAAAATTGACGCTATACGAGTTGATACCGTTCTAGCATGACTTGGTGCGCGACTTTAATACTCACACCATGAATTAAGTTGCGAATTGTCATTACTGTTCAGCGAATTAACTCCCGGAATATCTGGTTTGCTTCTGGGTATCATAGGATAGGAGCAGCTATTGACCTGGCCGTTCGAATCTCAAAGACGGTGGTAACGTTCTCGAACGGAATAACTTTCCATTTTGCTATTCATACAGAATATAACGTGCCCGTCTGCTGAAATATATACTAATTTGTTTCTGTGACCTCTAAGCAATATAGACCCTCAGGATGTTAGGTTCTTGGGTGGAAACGTATTCGGAAAGAAGAATGACTACATACTAAATGGTGATGTTCTTCGTCGGTTTGACACCCAACTTCAATATTCATGCCGTGAATTAGGATGTCTATTGCCAACACTGTTCATCGGATTTACTCCCGGAATACCTGGTTTGACTATCGGAATATTAGGATAGGTGAAGCTATTGATTTAGACGTGCGACTTTCAGAGGAGGTGATAACGTTCTCAAATAGTTTGACTCTCTACTATAACACCCATACCCTGAATTAAATTGTCTATTCACAAGACTCTATCCGCGGATATACTCCGGAAATAGAAGGGGTGACTTTCGGAATCACATGAATTGTGGAGGTCCTGATTTAGCCGTTCGGCTTCCAAAGAAGGTCGGAACATAGTTGAACGGTTTGACACTGTGTTTTCTTATTCGTACATGAAATTAACGTGCCCAAAATTAAAATGTATACTAGTTTGCTTCCCTGAACACAAAGATATAACCTCGATACATCGGGTTTGATCCTCGGAAAATAAGGCCTGCTGTGAAAAGACGGATTATAGAACAGTAGGTAACGTTTTACATCGCGTTGACTCTGTACATTAATATTCAAACCGTGATATTGCGTGTCTAATGCCAATACTGTATAGCAGGTTTAGACGCGGTTACCTTGTTTGACTCTCGGAACCACATGATAGGTGAAGCTATTGAATTAGCCGTTCGAGTGTCAACAAAGGTGGTATCGCTCTCGAACGGATTTCACACGATTTTCATATCCAAACATGAAATTAATTTGCTCGTCACTCATATGTATATTAATTGGCTTCTCTGAGCACGATGCTATACTCACCATATGGCGCGTCAGCATCTTGGAAGGTAAGGATATCGGAGAAACGTCAAACACATTACCAATTGGTAACATTGAATAACGGTTTGGCTCCGGAGATGATTATTTATACCGTGAAATAGTGTGTATGATGCGAATACTGTACAGAGGTTTTACGCCTGGAATACCAAGCTTGACTCTCGCAATTACAACTATAGTTGAATCTATTGACCCAGCCGTTCGTCTCTCAAAGAAGATGGTAACGATCTCGAGCAGTTTGACCCTCGATCTTTTAATTTATGCAAGAGACTAAGGTCCTCGTCACTAAAATGTATACTAGTTCGTACCTCTGAACACCATGTTATATTCTAGGTACACCGTGTTAGGCATTCGCATGTCAGCTGTTCAGTAAAACGAGCAGTAAAACTTGATGCATATTGGTTGCGTCCGCAAACGGATCGACGCTCTACATTAATGTTCATAGCGTGAATTATCGTATCTACTTCCAATACTCTGCAGTGGATTTATTCCCGGGATGCCTGGTTTGACTCTCGGAATCGCTGGATAGGTGGAGCCATTGACTTAGCAGATCGAATCTGGAAGACGATGGTAATGCTCTCGTACGGTTTGACCATCGATCTTTTTATTGATACATGAAATTAAGTTGCCCGTCATAACAATGTGTACTAATTTGTTTCCGTTTGCACTAAACATCACCCTCGCTGCAGGCGGACAGGTTCTCGGAAGATAAAGAATTTGGTAAAACGTTTAACATTTTACCAACTGGTAACGTTCTCAAATGGTTTCGCGCTCTTCTTTAAGATTAACGCCGTGAATGAAGGTGTCCACTGCCATGAGTGAACATCGGATACTCTCCCGGAATACCTGGTTTGCCTATCGGAATCGCAGGGTAGGTGACGCTATTGGCTTAGCCGTTCGACTCTCGAAGAAGGCGGTAGTAACGCTCTCGAGTGATTTGACTCTCGATTTCGCCATTCAGGCATGAAAATAAGGTCTTCGTCAGAAAAATTGTGTACTAGCTTTCGGTGAGCACTAAGCACACACACCACAACGGCTGATGTTCTTGGATGGTATGGTATTCGGTAAGAAGTATGACTTTATAACATTTGGTAATTTTCTTCGATGGTTTGACACTCTACTTTAATGTTCAAACCGTGAACTAATGTGTCCATTGCCAGTACTGTTCGCCTGACTCACTCCCCGAATATCTGGTTTGACTCTCGTAATCACAGGATAGGCGAAGTTATTCACTTATCCGTTCGACTCTCCAAGAGGGTGGTAACGCTCTCAAATGGGTTGACGCTCTATTTCAATATTCAAATCGTGGATTAATTTGCCTATTACCAATACTATGCAGCGGATTTGCTCCCGGATTACCTGGATTTACTGTTGGAATCGCTGGATAGATGAAACTATTGACTTAGCCCATCGTCTTTCACAGAATGTGATAACGTTCTGGAACTGTTTGACCCTTCATCATTTAATTGATACACGATGTTGGGGACGAAGACATATTTCTTCCCCTGTGCGTGAAGTTATACTCTCGAAGAATCCGATGAGGTTCGCGTATGTTAAGGCCATCCGTATAACGATTGTCATTATGCCAATTGGTAATGTTCTCCGACGGTGTGTCTCTCTACTTTAGTATTCATACCGTGAACAAAGGTGTCTATTGCAAAAGTGTTGAGCAGAATTACTCTC
>NIJG01001331.1:23805-41562 GCA_002201625.1 Euglossa dilemma | reverse complement strand
ACCCGGATTACTTGGTTTGATTATTCGAATCTTAGAATAGGAGAAGCTATTGTCACATCCGGTCGTCTCTCAAACAAGGTGGTAACGTTCTCGTAAGGTTTGACACTCGACCTTCCATTTCATTCATGTAATTATGGCCGTGGGGCTCACAAAGAAGGTGGGAAAGTTCTCGAAGAGACTGACAGTCTATTTTCTAATTCATACATGCGTTAAGGCGAACGTCACTAATGTGAATGCTAATTTGTTTGTCTGGACATGAGGTTATACTCTCCGTACAAAGGGGTAGGTTCTCGGAACTTAGGGTTTTCGGCAGAAAGTTTGACACTATACAAATAGATAGCGTTCTTCAGCTATATGCCGTTATATGTTAACGTCCATACCCTGAAATAGGCAGTCTAATGCTAATACTGCACCGCGGGTTTATTCCCGTTATACCTGTTTTGTTCCTCAGAATCACAGGATAGGTCAGGCTAATGGCATGGCCGATCGATTCGCAAAGATGATGGTATCGTTCTCGAAGATTTGACTTTCCATTTTGCTATTCATACATGAAAATCACGTGTCCATCTTCTAAAATTTCTACTTACTTGTTCCTCCGAAAACTAAGCAAGGCAATCGCTACAGNCTTTATACCAATTCATAGCATTCTCAAACGGTTTGACGCTTTACTTCAATATTCAAACCGTGAATGAAGGTGTCTATTGCCAACACTTCTCAGCGCATTTACTACTTGAATACCTGATTTGCTTCTCGGAATCACAGGATATGTGCAGCTATTGACTTAGATGTGCGACATTCAATTGAACGTGATACCGTTCTCTCGCGGATTAACTATTGATTTTGATATTTATGCACGAAAATATGCTGCACGACAGCAGAAATGTCTACTAATTTGTTTCCGTGACCAATGGCTAAGACACTCGCTACAGCGGGTTAGGTTCTCTTAAGGTAAGGTCTTCACTAAAACGGTCGACTTTATACCAATTTGTAGTATTTCCCGATGGATTGTTTACTCTCTACTTTAATATTCATACTCTGAATGGAGGTGTCTGTTGCCAATACTGTGCAGCGGATTCACACCCGGATTACTTGGTTTGATTATTCGAATCTTAGAATAGGAGAAGCTATTGTCACATCCGGTCGTCTCTCAAACAAGGTGGTAACGTTCTCGTAAGGTTTGACACTCGACCTTCCATTTCATTCATGTAATTATGGCCGTGGGGCTCACAAAGAAGGTGGGAAAGTTCTCGAAGAGACTGACAGTCTATTTTCTAATTCATACATGCGTTAAGGCGAACGTCACTAATGTGAATGCTAATTTGTTTGTCTGGACACGAGGTTATACTCTCCGTACAAAGGGGTAGGTTCTCGGAACTTAGGGTTTTCGGCAGAAAGTTTGACACTATACAAATAGATAGCGTTCTTCAGCTATATGCCGTTATATGTTAACGTCCATACCCTGAAATAGGCAGTCTAATGCTAATACTGCACCGCGGGTTTATTCCCGTTATACCTGTTTTGTTCCTCAGAATCACAGGATAGGTCAGACTAATGGCATGGCCGATCGATTCGCAAAGATGATGGTATCGTTCTCGAAGATTTGACTTTCCATTTTGCTATTCATACATGAAAATCACGTGTCCATCTTCTAAAATTTCTACTTACTTGTTCCTCCGAAAACTAAGCAAGGCAATCGCTACAGCGGTTTGTGTTCTCGGAAGGAAAGGTATTGATCGAAATTAATGACTTTATACCAATTGTTAATGTTCTCCTACGGCTTGACTCTCTATATTAACGTCATACGGAGAATTAGCGTATGTATTGCCAATACTGTTCAGCGGATTTACTCCTGGAATGCCTGTTTCAACCCGCCTCATATCTGGATAGGTGAAGCTATTGACGTATCTGTGCCACTCTCAAACGAGGTTGTTACTTTCTCGAGCGGATTGTCCTCTTATCTGCCAATTCGTAAATGAAATTATGGCGCCCGTCACAGGAATGAAGAATAGCTTCTTTCTCTGAATACGATGTATTACTCTCGAAACGGCGAGTCTGCTTCTCCGAAGGTATGGCCGTCGGGAAAGCGTTTGACCTTATATAAATTGTCAATGCCCTCAAACGGTTGAACGCTCTACTTTGCCATTGAAAACATTAATTAAGTTGTCCATTGCCAATAGTGAACAGCGGTTTTACTCTCGGAATACCTGGTTTATTCTCCGAATCAATGGATAGGTGAAGCGATTGACATAGGCTTTGTACTCTTATAGAAGGTGGTAACGTTCTCGATCGGTTTGACCCTCGAGCTTCTAATTCATGCATGAAACTAATGTTATGGTCACTAAAATGTATACTTGTTCTTACCACTGATCACGGTGTTTTACTCTCGATACAGCGGGGCAGTTTTCCGAAGGGTAAGGCATTGTGTAAGAAGTTTGTCCCTACACGAGTAGGTATTGTCCTGCAACGGCTTGACGGCCAGTTTCAGAATTCAAACCGTGAATTCCGGTGTCTATTGCCAAAACTAATCAGCGGATTTTCTCCAGGAATACGTAGTTTGACCGTCGGATTCGCAGGATAGGTGAAGCTATTGACATAGCTGTTCGATTCTCCATGAAAGTGGTAACGTTCTCGGATGATTTGACCCTGGATCATCCTACTGATTCATGAAATTAAAGTGTTCGTATTCTAAAATGTCTGCTAATTTCTTTCCGTGGGCACTAAGCAAGACTCTCGCTACAGCGTCTTAGGTTCTCGGAAGATAATGTGATGGTGAAAAGAATGATTTTATGCGAATTGGTAATCCTCGCCGACGGTATGTCACTCTACTTTGATATTCAGACAGTGAATTAAGGCGTTTCTTGCCAATACTGCTCTGCCGATTTGCTCGTGGAATGCCTGGTTTACCCCTTGGAATCAGAGGACATGTGAAGGTATTGGCTTATCCGTTCGAATCTCAAAAAGGGTGGTAATGTACACGAACTGATTGACGCCCGATCCTCTTATTTATACATGAAGTAAAGGTGCCCGTCTCTAAATGGATACTACTTGACTTCCCGAAACAGGAAGTTATACTCTCGATACATCGGGTTAGATACTCGGAAGGTAAGGCCTTGGGTAAAAAGTTTTATTTTACAGCAATTGTTAGCGCTCTCCGACGGTTTGACTCTCAACCTTAATATTTATGCTTTAAATCAAGGTGTCTATAGCCACTATTTTTCAGCGAACTTACTCCTGGAATACCTGGCTTGACTCTCGAAATCCCAGGATAGGTGAAGCTATTGACTTATATACGCGACTATAAATGAAGCAGGTAAAGTTCTGGAAAGGTTTGCCCCTCGATCATAGAAGTCATACGAGAAATTACGTTGCCAGTCTCTAAAATGTATACTAGTTCGACTCTCAAAACACGGAGCGACACTCTCGGTACAGCGTGTTAGCTTCTCGGCAGTTACGGTCTTTGGATAAAAGTTTGTCTCTATACCAGTAGGTGAGGTTCTGCAGCGGTTTGACACTGTTCTTTAATATATATGCCCAGAATTAAGTTGTTTAATGAATATATGTTAGCCACATTACTCCCGAAATATCTAGTTTGTCTCATGGAATCACAGGATAAGTGAAACTGTTTACATGGCCGTTCGATTCTCAAAGAAGGTGGTAATATTCTCAAAAGGTTTTACTCGTGGCTTTGCTTTTCTTGTATGAAATCAAGGTGCCCGCCATCAAAACGTATAATAATATGTTTCTCTGAACACGAACTTATACACTCGATATAATGCATTAGGCTTTCGGAAGTTAAGGCATTCGATAAAGCGTTTGACCCTATGACTGTACGTAACGTTCATCCACGCTTTAATTCTCTACTTTATAATTCATACCTGGAATTGAGGTGTCTACTGCCAATACTGATCAGCAGATTTACATCCAGAATACCTGGTTAGTCTCTCCGAATCACAGGATTGGTGAAGCTATTGATTTAGCCGTTCGACTCTCAAAGAAGGTGGTATCGTTTTCTAACGGCTTGACTCTCCATTTTGCTATTTATACATGACAATGCGGTGCTCGCCTGCTATCGTGTCCACTTATTTGTTTCTGTGAACATTAAGCAAGACATTCGCTACAGCGAGTTAGGTTCTCGGAATGTAAATTATTAAGTAAAAATAATGACGTTATACGAATAATTAACGTTCGCAAACAATTTGACTCTATACTTTAATATTTAATCCGTGAACTAAGGTGTCTAGAGCGAAAACTGCGCCGCGGATTTAAACCCAGCATACCGGGCTTGACTTTCGGAAACACAGGGTTGGTGTCGCTATCAACTAAGCCGATCTATCCTCAAAAAAGGTGGAAGCGTTCTCGCTCGGTTTGACAGACGAACTATATATTTCATAGATGAAATTAAGGTACCTGTCACTAAAATGTGTACTAATTTGCGCCTCTGAATACGAAGTATTACTCTGGATACAGCGGATTAGCTTCTCGGAAGGTTAGGCCTTCGGTAAAAAGATTGACTCTATTCCTGTACGTGACGCTCTACAACAGTGTGATGCTGTACTGTAATATTTTACCCGTGGATTATAGAGTCCATTGCCAGTACTGTTCAGCGGTCTTACGTCGGGAATACCTTGTTCGTCTCTCCGAATCTCAGGATAGGTGGAGCTATTGACTTACGCGTTCGACTCTCGAATAAGCTGGTACCGTTCTCGAACGGTTGGACATTCCATCTTCTAATTCACATATGACGTTTACGAGCCAGTCACTGGAAAGTTCATTAATTTGATTCTGTGAACACGAAGTTATAAGGGCCGTACAGCGGGTTAGGTCCTCGGAAGGTGATGCCTTCCGTAATATCTTTCACTTTGTACTAATTGTTAACGCTCACGAACGATTTGACGCACAACATGATTATTCAAACCGAGAATTAAGGTGTCCATTGCAATTACTGTTCAACCGGTTTACTCCCAGAATACGTGATTGTACACACGGCATCACAGGATAGGTGAAGTTACTGACTTAGCCGTACGTCTCTCACAGATGGTGGTATCGTTCTGGAACAGTATTACTCTCGATATTCGAATTCATACATGATATTGCGGTATGCGACACTAAAATGAATATTAATTTGTTCCCAAAACACGTTGTTATACACTCGATACAGCGAGTTAGGTTCGCGGATGGTAATGCATTCGGTATCAGAAATGTTCTCCGACGCTTTTACTCCCTACATTAATATGCATACCGTAAATTAAGGTGTCAATTGCCAATACTCTTCAGCGTATTTATTCCCGTTTTACCTGATATGACTCTCGGAATCACAGGATCGGTGAAGCTATTTACTATGTCGTTCGAATCTCAATGAGAGAGGTAATGTTCTCGATCACTTTGACGCCCGATAATCTAATTCATACATCATGTAAAGGTGCCCGTCACTGAAATGAAGACTAATTTCTGCCTTTGATATATACTGTGCACTGTATTTGCTCCTGGAACACCTGATTTGCCTCCAGGAATCAGAGGAGAGCTGCAGCTATTGACATAGATGTGCGACTTTCAAAGAAGGTTGTAAGGTTCTCAAACGCTTTGACTCTCGATGATGATATTTACACATAAACATGTGGTGTCCGTCCGCGAAAATGTCTGGTAATATGTTTCTCTAAAGAATAAGGGAGACACTCGCTACAGAGTGTTAGGTTCTCGGAAGGTATGGTATTCGGTAAAATGTTTGTCTCTACACCAACGGTTAACATCCTGCAATGGATAAGCTCCCTTCATGTATATTCACACCGTGAATAAAGGTATCTATTATCAATACCGGTCAGCTGATTTAATCCCAGAATACCTGGTTTTACTGTCGAAATCAGAGGATAAGTGAAGCAATTGACTAAGCAGTTCGAATCTCGAGGAAGGTGATAACGCTCTCGGACGGTATGACCATCAATTTTCCTATTGATACATGAAATTAATGTGTCTGTTGCTAATACCGTCAATGGATTTACTCCTGGAATACCGGGCCTGACACTCGGAATCCGAAGGGTGGGAGAAGCTATTGACACAGCAGTTCGATTCTTCTAGAACGTGCTAACGTTGACCGTGAATGAAGGTGTTCATTGCCAATACTCTTCAGCGGATTTGCTCCCGGGTACCAGATTCGTCTCTCAAAATCACAAAATAGGTGAAGCCTTTGACATAGCTGTGCGGCTTCCAAGACGGATGGTAACGTTCTCGATCGGTTTGACTTTCGATCTCCTTATTCGTGCGTCAAATTAAGGTTTCCCATCAGCTGTGATGCCCACGTATTTGATTAGGGAAACATTAAATTAGTCTCTCGCTAAACCGGGTTACATTATCGGAAGGCAAGGTATTCGGCAAAATGATTGAATCTATTCCAAGCTGCAACATTCTCCATCGGCTTGTATCTATAAATTAATATCCATACTATGAAATATGGAGTCTATTGCCAATACCCTTCGGTGGACTTACTTCCGGAATACTTGATTTTCATCTCGGAAATACAATATATGTGAAGCTATTTACATAGTCGTTGGTATATCAAGGAATGCGGGATCGTTCTAGAAACGTTTTTTGCCATCATACGGTACAATAAGTATTTCGCCTGCCAAAATGTGAACCAACTTGTATCTCTGACCAGGTAGCTATATTCTCGATACAGCGTGTGGTGATCTCAAAGGGTAAAGTCATCGGTAGAACGTTAACATTCAACCGAATGGTAGCATTCTCAAACGGTTTGACGCTCTATTTTAAAATTCAAACCGTGAATAAACGTGTCTATTATCAAAACTGTTCAAAGGATTTACTCTCCAAATACCTTTTTTCACTCTCGGAATCACTAGATAGATCAAGCAATTGATCTAGCCTTTCGTTTCGCACAGAATGTGGTAGCGTTCTCGAGATATTTGGCACTCCATCTTCCAACTCTCGCTTAAAATTAACGTGCTCGATACTAAAAGGTATGCTATTTCGTACATCTGAACACGGTGTTATGCTGTGGATACAGCCTGTTAGTTTTTCAGTGAATAATGTCTTCGGTAAGATGTTTAACTTTATTGCAATTGGTTACGTTCTCAGACTGTTTCACGCTCTACTTTAGCATTGAAACCGTGAATTAAGGAGTCGATTGCCAATACTACTCAACGGATGTACGCCCGGATTGCCCGATTTAAGTCTTGGAGACATAGGGTAGGCGAAGCGAGTAACTAAGGCGTTCGATTCTCAACTAAGGTGGTAACTCTCCCGAACGGTCTTCTCGATCTTCTAATTTGTACATGAAACTATAGTACCCGTCACTAAAATGTGTACTAGTTCGTTCCTCTGAACACGATGCTATTCTCTCGGTAGAGTAGGTTGGGCCTTCGGAGGGTTAGATATTCTGTAAGAAGTATGATTTTATTACAATTGGTGACAATCTCAGATGGATGGGTGCTTTTATTTCGAATAAAAACCGTGAATTAATGTGTGTACTGCCAACAGTGTTCACCGTACTTATTCCCGGAATACCTGGTTTGACACTGAGAGCATACGATTTGGGAAGCTACTGACAGAGCAGTTCGACCTACAAAGTTGGTGGTACCGTTATTAAACGGTTTTACACCCGATCTTTTAAATCACACATGTAATTAAGGTGTGCAACACTAGGATGTATAAAGATCAGTTTCTCTGAACACGTAGCAATACTCTCGATACAGCAGGTTAGCTACTCCGAAGGTAATGCCTTCGGTAGAA
This sequence comes from Euglossa dilemma, assembly GCA_002201625.1. NCBI lineage: Eukaryota > Metazoa > Arthropoda > Insecta > Hymenoptera > Apidae > Euglossa > Euglossa dilemma. Next base: position 33,822 of record NIJG01001331.1, on the reverse strand, counting down.
AGATTGACCGTATACCAATGAGTATCACTCAACAACGGTTTGACTCCGCACTCTAATATTTATACCGTGAAGTAGGGTGCCTAATGCCAATACTGCACAGCGGATTTACTCTCCGAATACTTTGGTTGGACTCTCGGATGCGCAGGATATGTGATGCCATTCACTTAGCTGTGCGATTCTCAAAGAAGATACTACCCTGTAACTTAATTGACGATATGAATATTAAAGGAAACCGTCAACCCGTTGTGGAACGCAACACATTGGTATGGAAACAAACCTGTTATCGATAGCTTTACCTTCCGTAACTTCGTGACGAGAGAAGGACATCGGTATACATTTTAGTGACGGGCACCTTAATTTTCCGTATGAATTAGCATACCACCTTCTTTGAGGAACGCACATCTAAGTCAATAGCACCATATATCCTGTGATTCCGAGAGAGAAACGAGTTACTCCGGGAGTTAATCCACTGATCTGTATTGCCAATAGCCACATTAATTCACGGTATGAATATTAATGTACAATCTCAAACCATTGTAGAATGATCACAATTTGTATGAAGACAAACTTATTACCGACGGTTCCGAGAAACAAATTAGTATACATTTTAGTCATGGGCATCTTAATTTCGTGTACTAATTACATAACCGGATGCCAAACCAATCGAGAATGTTACGGCCTTCTTTGAGAGTCGCACAGCTTACTTAATAGCATCAGTTGTCCTGTGATTCCGAGAGTCAGATCAGGTATTGCGGGTGTAAATCTGCTGAACAATATTTGCTATTGGCACCTTAACTCTCTATTTGAATATAATAGTAGAGCGTTAAACGGTTGCAAAACTTTACCCATTGTTATGGAGTCAAACTTCATATCTAGGGTATTATCTCCCAAGCTGTCCAAGCGAGTTGCGAGTGTCTTGCTTAATGTTCACGGAAACATATAGGTAGAGATTTTAGTAGATGTACACCACTTTCTCATGCATGAATATCAAAATCGTGAGTCAAACCTTTGGTGGACGTTGCCACATTTCTTGACAGTCTATCAGCTATGTCAATAGCTTCACATATCCTGCTATACTGACAGTTAAACCAGGTGTTCCGGGATTAAATCCGCTGACCAGTATTGGCAATAGACACCTTACTTCACGGCATGAAAATTAAGTTTGGGACTCATTCCGTAAGAGAACATTAGCATTATTACAAAGTCATTCTCTTCACCCTATACTTTACCTTCCGAGAACACAAACCGATGTAGCGATTGTCTAACCTAGGTTTCACCGGAACGTATTAGTATACAATTTGGAAGACATACCCCATATTTTCTAGTATGAATGGAAAAGGCGTGAGTCACGCCGTTCGAGAACGTTACCACTTTCCACGAGATTCGAAAGAATAAGTCAATAGCTTCATCTATACTTTGCTTCCGAGAGCCAAACCAGGTATGCCGGGAGCAAATCCACGAAACTTTTTTTTCAATCAACACCTTAATTCACGAACATGTAGAACTTTACATATTCGTATAAAATCAAACTTTGCACCGAAGCCCTTACATTCCGAGAAGTTAACCCGCTATATTGAAGGTATTAAGTCGTGTTCAGAGAAGCAAGTTAGTGTACATTTTCGAGACGGGCACCTTAATTTCATGTATGGGTTCTAAAGAACGAAAGCCAATCCGATCGAGAACGTTACCACCTTGTCTGAGATTCGAACGGCCAAGTCAATAGCGTCACATATTCTGTGGTTCCGACTGCCCAGGTATTCCGGGAGTAAACCCGCTGTACAGTATTGGCATTCAAAATCCTACTTCCTGGTATAAATTTCAAAGTACAGAGTCACAATTTTGTACAACGTTACCAATTGGTATAGAGTCTAGCTATTCACCGAATGCCGTACCTACCGAGGAGATAAGCCGCTGAATGAAGGGTACAAATTCGTGGTCAGAGATGCGAAATGGTATAAATTTTAAAGTCGGGTACCCTAATTACATCTATGAATCAGAGGATCCAAGATCAAATCGTTCGAGGACGTTAGAACCATCTTTGAGACTCGGACTTACAAGTTAATAACTCCTCCTAACGTGTTATTCTCAGAGTCAAGCCAGCTATACTGGGAGTAAATCCGCTGTAGTGAATTAGCAATGGACACCTTAATTCACGGCATCAATATTAAATTGCCGCGTCCAACCGTTCGAAATCGTTACCAATTTGTATAACTTCACACTCCTTACCGGATACCTTACGTTCCGGGATCACAACGCGATGTTTCGTGGGTATGACATCGAGTGGAGACAAACAAATTAATGTTCACATCACTGAGGGGCGCGATAATTTCATGCATTAATTAGACGATCGAGTGTCAAACATTTCAAAAATGCTACCGCGCTCTTTGATGTTCGAACGTCTGGGACAAGAGCTACACCTACCCTGTGATTCCGAGGGATAAACTCGGTACTCCGGGAGTAAATTCGCCGAACAGGAGTGGCAACAGACACCTTAATTCACTGTTCGAATATTAAAGTACAGTGTCAAAACTGTTCTACAACGTTACCTATTTGTACAACGACATACTCTTTACGGGATACCTTACCTTGCGTGGAACTAACCAGCTGCATGCAGGGTATAACTTTGTTTTTCAAAGAAACGAATTGGTATACATTTTATTGGCGGGCACCATAATTTCATATATGTGTGAGAAGATCGAGAGGCACTCTGTTCCAGAATGGTACCACAATTTTTGAGATATGCTCAGCTGAGTCAATAGCATTTCACATCCTGCTTTACTGAGAGTCGAAGCGACTATTGCAGGAGTAAATCCGCTAAGAAGTATTGCCAATACACACGTTAATTCAGGGTGTAATTATTACGGTAGAGAGTCATACGGTTGGTGAACATTACAGGTTAGTGTAAAGTCATTCTATTTTCGGATTACCTCACCTTCGAAGCATATAACGGGCTGCAGGGACTGTCTTGCTTCGTGTTCAGAGAAGGAAATTATAATTCATTTTAGTGACGGGAACCTCTAATTCATCCATGAACAAGTAAATCAGAGTCAAACCGTTCGAGAACGATCCCACCATCAATGAGGTTCGAACGACTGAGTGAGTGACTTCAACTATTCTGTTATTCCGATAGTCAAACCAGTTATTCCGGGAGTCAATGCACAGTGCAGTATTACCAATGGACACGTTAATTTATGGTATGAATATTAAAGTAGAGCGTCAAACCTTTGCATAACGTTACTTATTGGTATTGTGTCAAACTTTATACCGAAGGGCTAATCCTCTGAGAGCCGACCTCTTTGTATCGAGAGTGTAACCTCCGGTCGAGCAAAACACATTAGTAAACACTTTAGCGGCTGCACCTTAATCTCATGTATGAATTTTAAGATCGATGGTCAACCAGTTCCAGCACGTTAGCACCGTCTTCCTGAGTCGAAACGCAAAGCCAATAGCTTCTCATATCCTGCGATTCCGAGAGTCAAACCAGGTATTACCGGAGCAACTCCACTGATCAGTATTGGCAATAGACATCTTAGCTCACGGTTTGAACATTATAATTGTGCGTCAAAACGTTTTAGAGCGTAACCAATTGCTCATACGTTTTGCAAAAGACAACACCTTCCTCGAAACACTACCGCTTCCTGGAGAGTATAACTTTGTTTCAGGAGAAAGAAATTAGTATTCATTTCAATGACTGTCACCATTAGTTTCATATATGAGTTCGAAAATCGAGCGGTCAACTATCCTAGAACGTTACGTCTCTTTATGAGATCGGAACGGCTAGGTCAATAGCTTCAGCTAACCTGTGATTCCGAGAGTCAAATCAGTTAATCTGGGAGTAAATCCCCTCAGGAGTATTGGCAATTGACAACCTAATTCTCAGTATGAATACTAATGTAGGGAGTCAAACCCTGGCAGAACATTACCAATTCGTAAAAAGTCACTCCTTTTGCCGAATACCTTTCCTTCCGTGAACCTAACATGCTGTAGTGTGTGCCCTGCGCAATGCTCACGGAAATAAATTAGTAAACATTTTAGTGGACGGGCACCACTCGATTTTATGAGCATCAACATCGAGAGTGAAAGCGTTCGAGAACGTTACCACCATCTTTGAGAGACGAACGGCTAGGTCAATAGCTTCACCTATCCTGTTAATTTACAAAGTCAAACGAGCTATTCCGGGAATAAATCTGCTGTTCACTATTGACATTATGCGCCATACTTCACTGTACAAATAGCTAAGTTCAGAGTCAAACCATTGTCACACGTTGCCTGTGGTATGCAGTCAATATTCTTACCGAAGTCGATAACTCCCGAGATGCTAACCCTATGTATCCAGAGTATAACTACGGGGAAGAGAAGCATGTAAGTATGCATTTTAGTGACGGGCACCTCACTTTCATGTATTAATCGGAAGAACGAGGATCAAACCTCTCGTGAACTTTTCCGCCTCCTTCTATAGATGAACCATAAAGACAGTAGCTACACCTGTCCTGTGATTGCTAGAGTCAAACCAGGTAATGCAGGAGTAAGCCCCCAGCACACTATTGGCAATTGACACAGTAATTCATGGTTTGAATATTAGAACTGAGCGTCAAACCGTTGTTGAATGTTAACTATTCGAATGGGTTCATGCTTTTTACCGAACGCCTTACCTTTCGAGGAGCCTAACCTGCTGTAACGTGAGCATAACTGCGTGTTCAGGGAAACAAATTGGTATTATTTCCAGAATCACGCAACATCATTTCACGTATGAATTAGAAGATCGACTGTCAAACCGTTCGAGAACCGAATCATCTTCTTTCAGATACGAACGGCTTCGTCTATAGCTACAGCTATCCTGTGATTGCCAGAGTCAAACAAGGAACTGCGGAAGTAAATCCGCTGAACAGTATTAGCAATAGACATTCCAATTCACGGTATAAATATTAAAGCGGAGCGTCAAACTGTTTGAGAACATTACCAATTTCTCTTCAGACCAACGTTTTGCCGAAAGCGTTACCGTCCGAGAAGCTAACCCGCCGTATCGAAAGTATAGCATCGTGTCTTCAGAAACAAAACAGTACACATTTTAGTGACGGTACCTTCATTTCATGTATGATGAATAAGATCCATGGGCAAACCGTTCGAGAACGATACAACCTTATTTCAAAATCGAACGGCTAAGAAAATAGGTTCACCTATCCTATGATTTCGAAAGTCAAACGTGGCATTCAGGGAAGTAAATCCGTTGGAGAGTGTTGCCAATTGACACATAAAATCATGGCGTGAATATTAATGTCGGGAGTCAAACGGTCGGAGAATATTTCCAGTTGGTATGAAGTCATTACTTTTACCGAATACGATGATTTCCAAAATCCTAACCCGCTTTAGCGAGTTTGCTGCTTGATGATCACGGAAACAAGTTAGTAGGCATTTCAGCGGACGGACACAACATTTATGGGTATAAATTTTAACGTTCGAACATTACCACCTTCTTTAAGAGTCGCACGGCTCAGGCAATAGCTGCACATATCCTGTCATACCTAGAGTCAAACCAGGTATTTGAGGAGTAAATCCGCTGAAGTGTAATGGCAATTAGGTGCCTCAGTTCACGGTTTAGAGATTGAAGTGCAGAGTCTAACCTTTGTAGGACGTTTCCTATTGGTGTAATGTCTAACGTATTTCCGAAGACCTTACCATCCGAGAAAATAACTAGCTGTATCATGAGTATAACTCCGTGGTGAGATATAGAAATTAGTGTACATTGTAGTGACGGACCCCTTAACTTCATGTATGAATTAGAAGGTCGAGAGGGAATTCTTTCCAGAACGTTACCACCTTCATTGAGTATCGCACATCCAAGACAATAGCTTCACCTATCCGTGACTCAGCTCTTTGATTTTCAAAGCAGGGGGTAACCTACCCGAACGGCTTTATCCTCGATCATGTAATTCGTACACGAAATTAAGGTGAGCGACACTAAAGTGTATACTCATTTGCTTCTCTGGTCACAAAGATATACTCTAGATACATCGTATTAGGTTCTGGGAAGGCAAGGCTTTCAAGAAAAATTTTGGTCCTATACATATAGGTAACGCTCCACTTTAACATACAAACCGTGAATTAAGGCGTCTATTGCTAATACTGATTAGCCGATTTACTCCATTAATTACAGGTATGACTCTTGGAATCACTGGCTATGCGAAGCTACAGACGTAGCTGTGCCAACCTCAAAGGAGGTGCTAAGATTCAGGATCGTTTTGACCGTCGGACTTATAAGTGGTATGCCAAATTATGGTGCCCATCACTAATCAGTATACATACGTATTTCTCAGAACACGAGGTTATACCCTCTATACAGCTGGTTTGATTCTCGGAAAGTAAGCTCTCCTGCAAGAGGTTAGTTGTTACACCAATTGGTAAAGTTCTTCGACGGTTTGTCTCCATACTTTATTACTCATACCGTGAATTAAGCTGCCTATTGCGAATACTGTGCAGCGGATTTACTCCGGGAATACATGGTTTGTCTCTCGGAAGCATAGCATCAGTGAAGATATTGACATAGCTGTCCGATTTTCAAAGAAGGTGGTAATGTTTCCGAACGGTTAGACAATCAATCTTCTCATTTTTACATGAAATTAAGGTGCCCGCCATTAAAATGTATGCTTATTCGTTTCTCTGAACACGAAGTTATACCCTGCATTCAGCGGGTTTCTTTCGCGGAAGGTATGGTATCCGGTAAGGAGAAATATACCAACTGATATCGTTCTCAAACGGTTGGAAACACTACTTTAGTATTGCAACTGTGAAATATGGTGTCCAGAGCCAATACTGTGCAGCGGATTCACTCCTCAAATACCTGGTGTGACTCATGGAATCACAGGATAGGTGAAGCTATTGCCTTGGATGTGCGATACTCAATGCAGGTGGTAACGTTCTGGAAAGAATTCCCTCTCGACCTTCTAATTCATACATGAAGTTAAGGGGACCGGCACTACAATGTATACTCATTTGTATTTATGAACACGCAGTTATACTCCCGATGCAGCGGAATAGGCTTTTGGTGAGTATGGCCTTCAGTAAGAAATTCGACATTATACCAATTGGTAGCGATCACAATCTTATTGATCCTGTACTTCCATATTCGAACCATTAATTATGGCGTCAATTGCCAATACTGAGTAGCGGATTTACTCCAGGCATACCTAGCTTGGCTCGCGGAATCACAGTATAGATGATGCTATTGACATAGCCGTTCGGCTCTCAAGGAAGGTGGTATTATTCTCGATCGGTTTAGCCATAGATAATTTAATTTTTGCACGTTATTATGCTGCCCGCCACTAAAATATATACTAATTTGGTTCTCTGAACCCGAAGCTGAACTATCGATGCAGCTGCTCGGGAGGTACGGACTTCGGGAAAAAGGTAGACTCTATACAAATAGGTTACGGTCTACAACGGCTTGAGGCTCCACTTTAATATTCATACCGCGAATTGGGACGTCCATTGCTAACACTGTTCAGCCTATTTACTTCCGTAATATCTGGATTGGCTCTCGGAATAACGGGATAGGAGTAGCTATTTACTTAGCCGTTCGGCTCCCAAAGAAGGTGATAACGTTCTTGAACAGTTCCTTCCTGGGCCTCCTGGTACATACTTGAAATTAAGGTGCCCGTCACTAAAATACATACTAATTAGCTTCGCTGACCAAGAAGTTATATTCTCGATTCATCTGGTTAGGTTCTCGCATGCTGTGGTATTCAGTAAAATGTATGTATATATACCAATTGGCAATATTCTCAAACGGTTTGAAGCTCGAAATAAATATTAAAGCAGTGGTGGCAATTGCCGAAACTGTTCAACAGATTTTCTTCCGAAGTGCCTGGTTTGACTCTCGGAATCACAGGGTAGGTGAAGCTGTTGAGGTTGCCATTCGACTCTGAAAGAAGTTGGTATCGTTCTCGAAGTGCTTGACCATCGATCTTCTAATTCATACATGAAATTAAGGTGCCCATCACGAAAATGTATTTAACTTGCTTCTCTGAACATAAAGTTATTTGCTCGATACGGCGGGTTCGGTTCTCGGAAAATATGGCCTTCAGTAAAAAGTTTGACTCTATGCGAATAGGTGACGATCTGCGCCAGTTTGACGCTCTACCATAATACTCATGAATTAAGGAATATAACTCTCATACTCTTCAGATGATCTACACGCGGAAAACCGGGTTGACTCACGGAATCACAGGATACGTGAGACTATTGCCGTAGCCGTTCGATTCTCAAATATGGCGTTAACGATCTCGAACGGTGAGAGTCTCCATTTCAATATTTACACATGAAAATGTGCCAATATGTCAATATGTCTACTATTCAGTTTTCGTGAACAATAAGGCAGACACTCGGGGCTGCTAGTTATATTCTCGGAAGGGCGAGTATTGGATAAAGACAAAGAGAATATACCAATAAGTAACGTTCTACAACGGTTTGAATCTGTACTAGAATATCTATAGCCCAATATAGAGTGACTAATGCCAATGACGTACGGCAGATTTACTAGAGACTGGTACCATAATTTCATGTATGAAATATAAAGACCGGGAGTCAAACCGATGGAGAACGTTGCCACCTTCTGTGACACATGAATGGCTTAGTCAATAGCCTCACCCATGCAGCGATTCCGACAGTCAAACCAGGAATTCCGGGAGTAAAATACGCTGAGGAGTATTGGTAAGAGTCACATTCATTCTCAATTTGAGTATTAAAATAGAGTGTCAAACCGTATGAGAACGTTACCTTCCTCTTTAAGAGTCGAACGGCTAAGTCAATAGCTTCATTTATCCTGTAATTCGGAAAGTCAAACCAGATATTTCGGAAGTGTATTCACCGTTCAGTATTGGCAATAGAAACCGTAATTCACGGTTTGAATATTAAAATACGTTAAAGTCCGTAAAGTACGGTCTTCGATGAAGAGCTTCACTACAGTGCAACAGGTAACAATCCACAGCGAATGTCTCTGGACATTAATATTTATACTGTGAAATAGGGTGTACGATGCCGATATATTTCAGCCGATTTGCTCGCGCAATACCTAGTTTGCCTCTCGGTATCGCAGGCTAGATGATTCTATTGACTCAGACGTAAGTAAGGCCTTCGGCAAATCATTTGACTGTATACCAATTGGTAACGATCTCAAACGGTTTGACGCTCTATTTTAGTATTCATACCGTAAACTATGGTGTCTATTGCCAGAATAGTTCAACTGATTTACTCCCGAATTACCAGGTTTGATTCTCGGAATAATACGATAGGTGAAGCTAATAACTAAGGCGTTTGATTTTTAAATAAGGTGGTAACACTCTCCAACGGTGTTATCCTCGATCTTCTAGCTCATGTCTGAAGTTATGGTGCACGTCTCTATAATGTATAGTAATTTGTTCTTCTGAACACGATGTTATACTCTCGACACAGCGGATTAGACATTCGGCGGGTAAGGTCTTCAGTAACACGTTTCACTTTATACTAATTGGTATCGTTCCCAATTTGAGTGACGATCTACTTTAATATTCAAGCCATGACTTAAGGTGTCTATTTCCAATATTATTCAGCGGATGATCTTCCAGAACTCCAGGCCTGGCTCTCGGAGACAAAGTATGGATTAAGCTAATGGTTTAGCTGTTGTACTCTCAAAGAAGATGGTAACGTACTCGGACCGTTTGACTATCCATCATCCTATTAATACATGAAATTAAAGTGTGCGTCTGTTAAAATGTCTACACATTTGTTTTTCTGAACACGAGCTTATACCCACGATACAGCGGTTTATGTTCTCGGAATGTAAGGTATCCGGGAAGGAGTATGACGTTATACCAATTGGAAACGTTCTCAGACGGATTTTCTGACGCTCTACATTAATATACAAACTGAGAACTAAGGTGTCCGTTGCCATTACCGTACAGCGGATGTACTCCTGATATACCTGGTTTGACTCTCGGAACCACAGTATATGTTAAGCTATTGACTCAGCCGTTCGACTCGTAA
>NIJG01001319.1:17438-31252 GCA_002201625.1 Euglossa dilemma | reverse complement strand
ATAGTTATACCGTGAAATATCGTGTCTCATGCCAATACTGTGTAGCGTGATAACGTATTGGAATGGTTCGAATCTCAGTTTGGCTATGCATACATAAAATGATGTGATTATTTGATCCAATGTCCAATATTTCAGTTCCGTATACATTAGGTGAGTCTCTCGCTACAGCGGGATACGTTTTCGGAAGGCTACGTTTTCGGTAAAAAGTTTGACTATATAATTAGTAATAGCCTTCTCCCAAGGGTCGACTCCATATTTCAATATTCCTAGCGTGAATTACTGCGCATGTTGCCAATGCTGTACAGTTGTTTGACTCTCGAAATTCTTGGCTTTTCTTCCGAAATAGCAGGATAGGTGAAGCTATTGACTTAGCGGTTCGGTTCAGAATGTGGGTTATAATGATCTTGAATGGTTTTACTCCCGAGTATGCTTTTCAGACATGAAATTGTTGCAAACATTTGCTCCACCGTCCACAAATTAGTTTTCGTGTTCATTGCGTTACACTCTCGCTAGAGCGTGTTAGATTCACTAATTGCATGGCCTTCCACATCAAGATTTACACCATAATTAGTTGTAGCCTTCTCCCACGGTTTACTCTCATCCTTAATATTCCTACCGTGAATAACGGAGCATATTGCCAATACTGCACAGTGATTCTACTCCCGGATGTCCTGGTCAGACGCTGAAAATAACAGACGTGTTCAGATGATCAAATTGGGATGCATTCTAGAAACGGACACTTTTATTCTATATATGGATGAGAAGATCGAGTGTCAAATCATGCGAGAATATTATCAACTGCTTTGTAGGTCGAATCTCTATGTCAATAGCTTCACCTATCCTGACATTCCGTGTGGCATACCAGGAATTCCGGGGGTCTGGACGACTGTAGAGTATTGGACGTGGGTTCCGTAATTCACTGTATGAATATTAAGGTACACTGTCAAACCGTGGGATAACGTTACTAATAATTGGAGACTGAATATTTTTACCCAAGATCTTGCAATTCCAAAATCTGTTCCGCTGTGTCGAGACTCTCACGTAATGTAGACTGAAACTAATTAGTGGACATTGGATCAAAGGGCTACCTCAGTTTTAAGCATGCATAGCAGAAATTGAAATTCGAACCATTTCAGAGCGTTACCACCTTCATTGGTAGTCGAACCACAATATCAGTAGCATCGTCTATTCGTACGCTGCCGTTATTCTGGGAGTCAAAGCAGGAATACCGGGCCATGCAGGAATACCACTGCACAGTATTGATAATAGTCTCCGTAATTCGGCGCACGAATAATAAAGTATAGAGTAAAACCGTTGAGGAGCGTTACCACTAATTATGCAGAAAATCTTTTTACCGTAGAGCTAGCTTTCGAAAACATACGCTGTTGAAGCGAGAGTCTCACGTGATGAACACGGAAACAAATTAGCGGAAATAGGAGTTCATTTTAACTAAAATTTTATTTAAGCATAGCATTATCGAGATTCACTCCTTTCGAGAGTGTGACCACCTTGTATGAAAGTCGATCAGCTAAGTCAACAGCTTCACCTATTCTCGTACTCCGAGAATCAAGCCAGATATTCAGGGAATGATACCAATGCACAGTATTGCCAATAGGCACCTTGATATACGGTATGAATGTTAATGTAGAGAGTAAATGCTTTCGAGAACGATTCCACTTGGTATACAGTCAAACTTTTTACCGAATAACCCTAGTTATCGAGAATACCTCCTAGCTGTAGCCAGAGGCGAACTTAATGTTGAGGGATACATATTATTCTACATTGCAGCAAATATACTCCTCCACTTTATGTATGGATTGCAAAATAAGATGTCAAACCGTTCGAGAACTTTCCAGAATTGTTCGGAGCAAATCCACTATGTCAAAAGCATCTCCTACCCTGTTTTTCTGAGAGAAAAATCACCCATTCCAGGGGTCAAACCACTGTGCAGTATTGACAATAGACACCTTGGTTCGCGGTATGAGTAATGTAGTAGAATAGAGAATGCCTCTTGACTTGAATGGAGTCTCAATCAGTTGGATAACGCTACAACATGGTGCAGATTGAAATTTTCACCGAAGAGGTATACCTTTCGAGATCCTGACCTGCTATTGCGAAATTCAAATGAGATATCCGGATTTCAAGCCATTCCACATTGCACAAAATGGAAAGCTCTCTTTAAGGTATGAATTTCTACGTCGAGTGTCCCATCTGTGACCGTTACCACTGCGATCCAGATCCTCACCGATGTGTGACCTTTCCCGTTATCCCAAGAGTTAGAGCATGACGACCGGCAGTGAAACCACTGCATGATACTGATAATGGACACCGTAATTCACGCCATGAATGTTAATATCAAAAGTCAATGTGTTCATAATCGTTTCGACCGTGTTCAGAGTCGAGGCGCAGAGTCTTTAGCTGTACCTATCGTGTCAAACCGATAGTCAAACCGGGACTTTCAGGAGCATATCCACTGCATAGTATTGAAAATAGACACCGTGTTTTGCAGTACGAATGAAAAAGTAGAGAGACAAACGGTTTGGATCGCTACTGCTAATAACAGAGTCAAACCATTCACCGAAGGACTATACCTTTCAAATAATTGACAGGCGACTGCGAAAGTCGGTCTGCGCATTTCACGAAGCAAGCCGTTGCACACTGTAGAAAATGGAGTGCTCTGTTCAAAATATGAGTGCTGCTGTCGAGCATCAAACTGATGAAAAACGGTACCCCTGTTTTCCAGAACCACATTGCTGGGACAATACCCTCACCTATCCCAATATTCCGTGAGTCGACACAGGTCTCCCGAGAGTAAAACGACTGAATAGTATTACCAGTGGCCACATTTGTTGACGGTATGAATATCCACATCGAGAGTTAAACCCTTCGCGAACGTTATAACTTGCTACGGAAACAAATATATTACCGGATACATTACCTTCCGTATACATAACACGCGGTAGCGAGAGATCAGCTTATTAAACACGGAATCAAATTAATTTCAGGTAGGAGTAGACAAATCAGGTGCTATACCGTTCGTGCACGTTACCATATTTTTGAGCGTCGAACCTCTCAGGAAATAACTACACCTATGCTCTTAATCCGTGAATCAAACCAGGTATTCCGGATGTGAAGACACTGTTGAGCATTCGAAATACACATCATGATTCACGTCGTGATTTTTAATGTAGAGAGCCTTACCTTTGGAGAATAGTACAACTTGGTATAGATTTAAACTCTTTACCGAAGGCTTATTCTTTTCGAGAACCTGACCGGCAACTGTGATTGTGAGACTGCGAATTCCTGGAACCCAACCCTTGCACATTGTAAATAATCGAGAGCTCTATTCAAGGTATGAATGGCAAAGTCGTGTATCTGATCGTCGGAGGCCGCTACGACTACTTTCCAGAACCGCACCGCTAGGTGAATACCTTCAACTCTCCTGTATATGCGAGGGTAAGACCAGGACTTCCGGGAAACAATCCACAGAATTTTATTGCTAATAAACACGGCAATTAATGGGACGAACATTATCATCGCAACTTGCATGACGAATATCTGCGCAGGTCCGATAACTTCAGTTATTTGCATCAAATATACAATCATACATTTTATTAAATTCTTCGGTAAGTAATTTCGTATTCTCCCGATAGTGAACTTAACTGCGTTCGGTAGTACGGTATATAATTTCGTTTTTCCCTAGCGGAGAACACCATCGGTACACTTTCGCAGGCAACTTTACACTTAATCCGCATGAAGCAGAAAAAAGAAGTTATATTCCGGTAAACCAACCTTATTATGTATTCTGACGCTGAACCGCTGGAACTTCTCGCTTGAATCAGGCTATGGAAGTGAATCACGCGTTTGCGATGGGAATTAAATGTCACGTTAATATACGATACTTACGCAGATTTTGTATCACTGGAATTTCTTTGCGCGCATGGAGCGGAGAAAATATAAAAGTTGTTAGTTTAACAGTGATTGTCTATCCATGTCCATTTATTTCAGTCGTTGCATCAAATATACACGCCTTCATTGTAGTATGTTTTTCGGAAAGTAATTTCGTTTTTTTTCCCTACGGAGGATCTAATTCTAGCAGGGTGATCGGAAAATAGTTTCGTTTCCTCCGATGAGCGGACGTAAATATATTCTTTCACAGCCAATTTTAGAATTAGGCCGAATGGAAAATTGGAACGGAATTACTTTCTCTAACAACGCAATAATAACACGTATCCTAACACTGAAGGGCTGAAACTTTTGGTTTGAGACATGTAGCGCAATGGAATAGCGTGTTTGCGATGAGATGCAATAGTCACGGTAAAAATGCGATATTCTCGATCATTTCGTAACATTGGAACGTATTTGCAACATGGAGCGGAGAAGCAATAAAAATCGATCCTTTGCCAGCAATCTTCTGCAAAGTCCGTTGATTTTTGTGGTTTGCATCAATAATTCGCTCTTTCATTGTGTTAAGCCTCTCGGAGTGTAATTTCGCTTTCTCTCGATAGAGGACCTAACTGTATTATCTTGGTAGGAAAGTAATTTCGTTTCTTCCCGTCAAAGGACCAAACTTTATTAGACTGTTAGGAACGAATTTCGTTTTCTCTGAATAAACAACGTAGACGTACTCTTTCACATCCAATTTCAGTATCAGTGCGCAAGAAAAATAGGAACAAGAAATTATTGTGGACAATAATGCTTATTCTGAAGCAGAAACCCTGAAATTTCTCGATTGATTCGTACTTCACGAGAGAATAGCGCGTTTTGGATAGGAATCATACATCCTGTGAATATGGGATGCCCTTGTTGATTTCCCATCATTGCAAGGTATGTGCGCACATACAGGTGAGAAACTATATCAATCGTTACATTGGCAGCGAATTTCTGTCCAAAATATAATATATCAGTCGTTTGCAACAAATACTCACTCATTCATAGTATTAGCTTTTACGGAGAGCAATTTTGTTCTTTCCCGATAGAGGTCAAGATTGAATAAGAATGTTCAGAATGTAATTTCGTGTCCACCCGATAGAGGACCTAATTCTACTTGGTTGCTCTGAAAGTAATTACGCTTCTTTCCGAATAGAGGACGCAAATGTATTCTTTCGCAGCCAACTTCACAAGTAAGCGCTTGATGACAGAGATAAACCTAATTGCTATAGGAACATCCACTAATACCACGTATTCTGACGCAAGGACACTGAAACTTCTGGGTTGAATCGTGTATCGCAACGAATAGCGTCTGTGTCATGGGAATCAAATGCACGTATGAATACGATACTCACGTTTATTTCGAATCATAGGTACTTGCTTTCTCACATAGAGCGAGGAAACCATAAGAATCCTTTTTACTTTCAATTTCTGTCCAAATTCGTATGTGTCAGTCGTTAGCATAAAATTATTTGTATTAGGAATTTCCGACAGAAATTTCGAATTCTCGGGATGACGGGCCTAATCGTATAATCTGGTGCGGAAAAATAATTTCGTATATTCCTCATGGAGGACATAACTGTATTATGTTGTACGGAAAGCCATTTCGCTTCTGTGCGACAGTGGACCTTATAGCATTATTTTGTTCTTCTGTAATTTCGTTCTTTCCTGACGGAGGTCCTAATTTTATTTGGTTGTTCGTAAAGTAATATCGTTTCCTCAGACCAGATTACGTATATGTAATCTTTCGCGGTCATCTTCACAGGTATGCAGAGTGAAAAGAACGATATCATTGTCTGGACAATAGCACGTATACTGACGCTCAAACGCTGAAACTTCTCGCTTCAGTAGTGCTATGCATGTGAACCGTGCGTTGGGGATGGGAAACAAATGTCACGTAAATATGAAATTCCCACGATGATATTGCATCATTGGAATGTATGTGTGCCCATAGAGGGGAGAAACTATAATGAATGTTACTTTGACTGTGAATTTCTGACAAAATCAGATTATTACAGTCGTTTACAGCAGCTATACATTCAATCATTGCATTATGTTTTACGGAAAGCAGCTTCGTGTTTTCCTCGTAGAGTATTTAATTGGTAATTTCGTTTTTTCCAGACGGAGGATGAAATTGTATTTCGTAAATCGGAGAGTTATTTCGTTTATTCTGAACAGTAGTGAAAATGTATCCTGACGCAGTGAACTACACAACTAAGCGACAGGAGAAAAAGAAAACGAAATTTCTTACCGTACAGCCCAACAATAACGCATATCCTGAGGCTGAAGTGCACAAATTTCTCAACTCAATGGCGCTTTGAAAGCGAAACGTCACGTATATTTGAGATATTCAAGATTATTCTGATCAATTGGAAGGAATTTGCGTGTTCAGATGGGAGAAGTTTCAAAATCAGTACTTCCACCGCGAAATTCTGTTGATATCGGAATAATTCAGATCCCTAGAATCACATATACAATCATTCAAAGTAATGGGATTTTCGTAAAGTGGTCTCGAGCTTCCCGACATAGGATCTGACTGCATTAGGCTATTCGGATGGTAAGATCGTTTTTTCCAGATAGAGAACCCAATTTTTTCATATCGTTCAGATAGTGATTTCGTTTCTTCCCTATGGAGGACATAATTATATTAGATCGGTCAGAATGAAATTTAGTTTTTTCCCTACGGAGAACCTAATTGTAAGAAGTAGTTCGGAAAGTAATATCGCTTTTCCGGCACAGAGAAAATAATGTATTCCTTAAAAGTCAACTTTATAGTTAAGCAGCTTGAAAAAAAGATCGAAATTAATTTCCGAAGAACCCAACAAAGGCAAGAATTCCGACGTTGAAACGCTGAAATTCCTCTTTCGAATCCTGTTTCACAAGTGATTCGCGCGTTTGCTGCGGGAACGAAATGTCACGTAAATGTGCGATACTCACGTTGATTTTGCATGATTGGAATATACCTGAGCACCAATAGCGGAGAAATTACAAAAATCGTTACATTAATTGCGAATTTCTGTCCAAATCCGCTTATTTCGGTCGTTCGCGGCAAATATACAATCATTCATTGTACTTGGTCTTTCGGATAGTAATTTTCTTTCTTCCCGGCAGAGTACGTGTTTGTCTTAAGTTTCTTGGCAGGGAATTTCGTTTCATCGCGATAGAGGACATATTTGTATTCGGTTGTTCGGTAATAATTTCGTATTTTTCAATCAGAGGTGGAATATGTATTCCATTGCAGCCAACATCGCTCATTAGCCGCATGGAAAAAAGAAAAAACGAAGTTTCTCTCCGAACAAGTAATAATAACACGTACTGTGACGCTGAAACGCTAAAATTCATTATTTGTATCGTGTATCGCAATCGAACCAAGCGTTTGCAATGCGAATCAAATGTCTGGTGGAATTGCAATACCTGCGTTTATTTCGCTCGACTGGAACGTATTAGCGAGCATGAAGGGGTGAAACTTCGTGAATCGTCACTTTGACTGCGTGTTCGTCCCCAAATGCGTTTATTTCAGTCGTTTGCCTAAAATACACACTAATTAATTGTATTTCGTTTTACGGAAAGTAATTTCGTTCTTACTGAATGGAGGATCTAATCGTGTTATGTTGATTGGAATGTAATTTCGATGGAGGACCTAATAGTATTTGGTTGTTTCGAGTGTAATATCGTATTCTCCGATCAGTGAAAGTGAATGCACTTTTTCACAGCAAACTTCACGACTAATCTGCATGAAACAAGAAACATCTTACTTTCCACAGAATCCAACGAAAATACATATTCTGTTGCTGAAACGCAGAAATTTCTCGTTTGATATGTGTATCGCAGTCAAATCGAGAGTTTGCGATGGGAATCATGTGCCACGTTAAATATACGATTCTCACGCAGATTATGCATCACTGGGACGTATTTGCGGGTAAAGAGCAGAGAAACTACAAGAATCGTTACCTTGACAGCGAGTTTCAATCCATTGCAACCACGTTCATTTCGCATCATTGGAAAATATTTGCGAGCATACAGGGAGAAACTATAAAGGTTGTTACATTGATATCGAATTTTTGTCCAAACCCATCGATTTTAGAGGTTTGCTTCAAATGTAAACACACTGAATATATTACGCCTATCCGTAGGAAACTTCGTTCCTTCCCGACGAAGCACATGACTGTATTTGGTTGTTCGCAAAGTAATATCGTGTTTACCGAACAGATGACGTAAATATCCTCTTTCGCAGCCAGCTGCACAATGAAGTCGCATAGAAATAAACGGAGTTACTTTTCGGACAATCCAATAGTAGCACGTATTCATCTGCCGAAACACTGAAGTTTCGCGATTGAATCGTAATTCTCAAGTGAATCACGCATTTGGGGTGGAAACGAAATGCCACGTAAATATGTGTTACACACTTTGATTTCATACCATAGGAATGAATTTGTGTGTATAGAGCGGGGAAACTGCTCGCTGTTGCGTAACACCGTTTGATATCTCACTTATATCAGTCTACGGGGTATATATTCCTCGCCCTAGTATTAAACAGTATTCCGGACATTCAGTCAGACTGCCGCCCGGCACGGGATCACTTTGTAGAAGTGAAGCGTTGAATAGCGGCGTTTCATATCGTATCATCCACTTAAGGCTTCACAGCGAAGCGAACCACGATTACGGCGCCCCGATAAACACCGTTTCACACACGCACGCACTTCGCACACCACTTCACCGGCAACACAAAATATTCGCCACTGAACATGGATCCGCGAAGCGCCACGAGACACGTTTGCACTGCTCGGAGACGTACGAAGGAACGTAAGGAAACCTAAGCAATACCAAAGTCGACCCACATCACACAGTCAAACCCACCCGTCCAATTAATATATTTATAACTGGCATTTATTAATTCTATTAAGTTATGTCCAATTTTTGTTTAATTCTTTCATGGCCGAAACATGTCTGCCTGAGAACCTAACACAAACCCGAGAACATAACCGAAATCTTCACAAAACAAGACACGCACTATAAAATGGCAGACCATTCCACTCACCCATATATTGTACATATTACAAGAATATAATATTTCTATCTAGTTATTTGCTGTTTTTCTTTAGTTTTGCAAGTCGGATACATGTATGTCCGCGAACGAAATCCAAACCCGAGAACGCAACAGAAATTTACCAAAAACTTCACCCGCCCGTTACATGGCAGTCCAATCCACCTCCACATTAAAGGTATCTATTGTTAGCTACTTAATAACCCCTATTTTCTGATAATCTATCCCGTTGTAGCGAGAATCTAACTCAATGACCAGGGAAATAAATTAATGGACATTGTAGCTGATGCACCGCTTAATTTAATGTATGAGTTACAGAGTCGAGAGTCAAACTGTGCGAGATATTTACCACTCATTTTGAGAGTCCATACGCTTAGTAAATATAGTTGAAGAACGTTAGAAAACTTGATATATAGTCAAAATTTCACAGAAGGCCTACAGCTTTCGAGGCGCTGACCCACTATTGCGAATGTCACACTGCGAATCCTGGGATCCAAGCCATTGCACATTGTGCAAAATGGAGAGCCCTATTTAAAATATGAATGTCAAAGTCGAGTGTCAAATCATTCCAGAACGTAATCACCTATGTTCAGAGGGCGAAGCGCTAGGTCCATATCTTCATATATCCTGTGGTTTATATGGTCTTCAGTAAAAAGTTTGATTCTATCGACCTTCAACGATTTGACGCTCTACATTCATATTCGTAGCCTGAATTACTGAGTATATTGCGAACACTCCACCGGGGCGGGACGCCCGAAATTCCTCGTTTTACTCTCGAAATAACAGGATAGGTTAAGCTGTTAACTTAGCGGTTCGAATCCGAAGAGAGATGGTAACGCACTCGAACGATTTGACTCTTGGCATAACAGAAAATACCAAAATAGACTTATATAATGCCTAAAATAAATACAATAAATGGACGCGTGTATTATTCTGCCTTCTTCGGGGCGGGTTAAGTGTTGGGTAAGTTTCGCTTGCTTTCACCGGTTTGAGTAAGGTTCTCGGACATATTTGTGTTGCACATGCAAAAATTAATCAGAAATATTATATAATACTGAACAGAATTATGAAATGCCAATATTAAATACTTTTATCAGGCGGTAGTATTTGCCTGCCTTGGAGGGGGCGGGATTGGTTTTGGATAGGTTTCATTTAGGTTCTCGGGTTTTGATCTGGTTCTTGGAAATACGGGTGTCGAGCATGCAGAAATTAAGCAGAAATTGGAAATACCTAAATAAAACTGTTAAATGAAAATAATAAATACATTAATTAGTAGGGTGGATTACCTTGCCTAGTAACGGGCGGATTATGTTATGGCCGAGTTTCGGATAGGTTCTCGAGTTTGGATACGGTTCTCGGATGTACGTGCTTCGGATATGTAGAAATTAATCAAAAACAGGATATAACTAAATTGTATTATCAAATGAAAATAACAAAAACATTAAATGGGCTGGAACATTTGTCTGCATTGTAACGGCTGGTTAGGTTTTGGGTGGTATTCCGTATGGTTCTTGGATTTGGCTCAGGCTCTCGGACATACATGTTTCGCGCATGCAGAAATTAAGCAGAAGCAGGAAATAATATAATAGATTTATTAAATAGCATTAACATATACTTTTAATGGACGTGAGGAATGGTCTGCCTTGTCGCGGTCCTGTTAGGTCTTGGGTATGTTTCGGCTAGTTTCTCGGTTTGGGTTACGTTCACGTAGATACATCTGTCGCAAATGCAGGAATTTAACAAGAACTGGAAATAACTAAACAGAATTTTTAAATGCGAGCAATAAATATATTAAATGGGCGGGTGTGTTGGACTGGACTGTGCTGGCCAGGTAGACCCTTAATTAGTGGTAACCTTCTCCATCAGTTTTTCTCTGTACTTTTACATTCATACCGTGAATTATTGTGTCCGTAGGCTATACTATACAGTAATTTTATTAACGGAATACCTGGTTTGACTCTCGGAATAAAAGGATAGGTGAAGCTATTGACGTAGCGGTGCTCTTGCCATTATTAATCACACATGAAGTTAAGGTGCCCATTGCCGTTCAGCGTCCTCTAATTTCTTTCCAGGAACTTTGGGTTACACTCTCGCCACAGCGGGATAGGCTCTTAGGAGGTACAGAGGTTCTGTAAAGTGTTTGACTCTCGACCAAGTGGTAACATTCTCCAATGGTTTGACTCTCTTCTTTAACTTTCATACCGTGAATTAGAGTGTTTATTGTCAGTACTGTACAGTGGAGTGACTCCCGCTATAGCTGATTTGGCTCCTAGGGTAACAGGATTGGTGAGGCTAATAAGTTAGCGATTCGACTCTCAGAAAATGTAGTGACGATATCGAAACGATTGACTCTCGACTTTGTCATTCGTACCAGAGATAACGGTGACCATGTGCTACATTGTTCATTAATTTGTTACCCTGAATTTTAAGATATACTATAGCAACAGCGGGTTATGTTCTCGAAAGCTAGTGTTCTTCGATAAAAGGTTTGAATGTATAGCATGTCGTAATGTTCTCGAAGCGTTTGGCACCTGGTATTAATATTAATATCGTGAATTAAGGCGCATATTGAGAATGCTATACAGTTGTTTGACTCCCGGAAGACCAGGATTGACTCTACGAATAACAGGATAGGTGATAGCACTTTCTCAGCGGTGGGGTTCTGGAAGGTAGTGATTGCATTCTCCAACGGTTTGTCACTCAACATTGACATTGTAACCTTAAACAGAGCTTTCGCAGTCTCGCGCGCTGGCCTGCAGAGCCAGTATGGATTTAGAAATCTCCCGATCTGCCCAAGGTTGGCGCATAGGGCTTGCAGTCTACGAGCTAATTCGTAGGTGCGTGGTAAGGTGGGCCATGCACTGCGCTGAATGGGCGTATCCCAATCCCGCGCCCATGGGGACCGTTTCGCAAGGCCCTAGTGGCAGGTACGGCACGTTAAATCACCGACACTAATTGTCGCAATAGCCGGTCAGGTTCTCTGCTTTTCATGAACAATAGGTTGGGTATAACCTGTTCTTAGATAGTTTCTGTATTCTGCTTATATTTTCGACTAATATTGTGGCGCTCGAACTTTTGCGCATAAATAATAGAATATGTTTACTCTGTTTTTAGAGACTTTTGTATTCTGTTCATATTTTAGACTAACATTGGGCGAACATACTCCTTTACATAAATAGTTTGTTAGTGTTACTCTGTTTTTATAGAGTTTGTGTTCTCCGTTCATATTTTCTACTGGTATCATGACGAGCAAACTTTTGTACTTATACAATAGGTTATGTTTACTCTGTCTTTAGTGAGTTTATGAATTCTATTTATACATTTGACTAACAATGCTACGATCATACACTGAAACATTAATAATAGCTTAGGTTTACTCTACTATTAGATTACTTGACTATTGTATTGATATTTTCTACTGAAATCATGGTAAACAAACAGTTTTACACAAATAATATGTAAGCTTTGCACTGCATGATTGAGGATTGAGTATTCTATTTATACTTTCGACATATATCATGGCGAGCAAACTAGTTCTGTCAAGTGATATGTTAGGTTTACCCTATTTTAGAGAGTCTGTGTATTCCATATACTCGACTAATATCGGGGCGATCAATCTTTTTACATAAATAATAGGTTAGGTTTATGCTGTTCTTACGCAATTTGAGAATTTTGTTCATATTTTCGGCTAATATCGTGGTACGCAAACAGTATTACATAGCTAATGGAATTGGTTTTCGCTGCTTTGACAGTTTGAGTTTTCTATTGTGATTTTGGACTGATATTGCAGCGAGTAAACGTATAAAAATATGTAATAGCTAAGGCTTAAGCAGTTTTTAGAAAGTTTGAGTAATCTATGTGTTTTTTCGACTAATATTGTGACGACAAAACTTTTTACATAAATAATAGGATACGTTTACTCTCTTTATACAGAGTATGTTTATTCTATTTATATTTACGACTAATGTTGTGGTGCGCAAACTTTTTCACTTTAATAATAGGTTAGGTTTACACTCGTCTTAGAGAGCTTGTATGTTTTATTTACATTTTCTGCTAACATCGTGGAGAGCTAATTTTTTACTTAAATAATTAGGTTTACGCTGCTTCCTGAAAGTTTCAGTATTTTGTTAATATTTTCGACCGATATCATGGTGAGCAAGCATAACTTTTTGGTTTCGAGATATTAACAAGATATGCGACTACTACTCCATTCGGTGGTTCTACTGAATGACAGCCGTAGCAGATCGATGTCCAGTTCGGGGGGTTCTAAGGGAAGAACAAATACGTAAAAAATTTGAAGTTTCAGTTCTGAGAATTCGATAGTTTGCGAGACATTATTTGAAAAACTTAGGAGTTACACGTATCACCCCCTAAACATGCAGTTAGTTACTAACGAATATGGGTGTATGTTTTATAGTTAAATCGCAAAAAAATACAGTATGTTACTGGACGGGTAGTATCTTCGATTATGCGATGGTCTTACGCGAAAGAATAAGTCGAAAAGAGGGAGTAATATTTCTTCGTTTAAAACATCGTTCAAGAGAAACTTGAATTCAAAAATTCTTACAATTCCGCTCGTGTCGTAATCGATGTTGCTATTCCTCTTTCTCGACTTAATGTTTTACGTAGAGTCAGCCAGTTTTTTTTATTAAATTATTTTAATTATTTTAAATTTATATGTTACTTCTAATACGCAGTTTTACATAGGCTATACGGAAATTAATTTCCACCACTCGATTTATATGTTAGCATCGAATTTTGAATTCAATATAACAATGGATGATCCGAGACTCTAAAATTCATATGAATTCCATATTTCTCGGATGAATTTTGAAAAAAA